>WBMY01014676.1:131506-142444 GCA_013397315.1 Donacobius atricapilla | reverse complement strand
CTACCGCATTCTGTAGGCACTGACCCTTGCCTTCTGCTAGCGCGGTGAAGCAACGCTAAAAATCAATCTGATCACTTCCCTATAACCACCGAAGATTCCTGCCCGGCGGACAAAATGGCTGTTTGCATTTAAACCCCATGCACCGGGCCGCCCTCGCTAGCAGCGGCGCTCAGGGAACGACCGGCGGGAACACGCAGCGTCTCAAGNCCGACAGCAGCGGATGCGTGTCTCTGCCTGTGTGTGTGCGTTTGGTTTAGAAACCACGACGTGTTTTTTTTTCACACTCAGAATTTACATTTCCACAGTGAAATCATCTGGTCCTTAAGCCTCTTTAAAACTGGTTTTGACTGTTAAGGTAAAGTTTCACTGTGTTTGGAAATGGGTCGGACGAAAGTTTGATTTGGAATGTCACACCAATCAGGGACACAGTTTGTTGTATCTGTATTTTCAGTAGTAATACTGATTTTCTGTGCAGCGTTAAAGTTCCGTCTTTTACTTAAATCGTGCTAGCAGCGGTGGGTATGCCCTCAGGCTTTTTTTTTTTTCCTTTTTTTTTAAAACCCGAGCTGTCGCAATGACGGACTTTGAGAGGAGGCTGCATCGGGACGCGGTGTCGGAGCTGCACGGCTTGGCCGCTGCCGGGGACGCCGCCGCGCTGAGGGCGCTGCTCCGGCGCGCCCCGTCGCTGCTCAACGCGGCCGCGGGGAACGGCTGGACCGCCCTCATGTACGGTGCCAGAAATGGGCACCTCGAGGTTGTGCAGGTTCTTCTTCAGGAAGGGTAAGCCTCAAGAAGGGTGAGAACGTCTGGAAGTTACAAACATCTCTATAAAGTTACTCCCTTGGTATTCAAGGTGGTTGTTGTCACTTTTCACAGGGGCCAATAGAATAGAGCTAAGTTTGCACCCTAATTCCGACCACCGTACAGAATATAAATTGGGTGTATTTGATTGTTCTGCTTAGAATTTTTTCTCTAAACTTCATTTGAATCTGTGTTATTGTAGAACGTTTGCTGATTCTTCAGTAGGACATGACAGATTCACCTTTTCCAAAGTTATTTCAAATGGAAAATGTTTTAAAACTTAAGTTAGAATCAAATGTGTTTAACTGAGTTTAATGTTGATCAAGCCCAAGCTGTTCCTTTCTGAACTCCTAATTTCAGAAAAAGGCAAGTTTAGTTCATTCTGTAGTTAATGAGTAGCTTCAGGCATAGCATTCCACAGCCTCCAGTGATCGTCCCACCCGTTTTTTGATTTTTTTCTTTAAGTCATACCCAAGACCTGTAGCATCTGATGAAGCTCAGTCTGGGGCATTAGACAAACCACCGGTTTCTACTATAATCAGTACATTCCAGTACATTGAGGAGTTTCTCAGTGCCAGATTTTGTGTATTGAGGAATCTTTTGAGATGCTAGGGAATTTATCAGTTGGTAAATAGATAACAGTTTTTAAAGTTATGCTTTTCATCTGAAAAAAAGTGAGTATCACTTTTAAATGTCATTTTCATAATTGCTGTCTTAGGCAATTGAATATAGTTTGTGAGATGATACTGTAGCCTCATTGGTCTCCTATTATTTAATGCTTAGAATAATTATATTGACAATTATAGCTGCTGTGTATATAAATATAATTGTCTCTGAAGATAATATTTCATAACATTACAGAGAATAATTCTAGAAATCTAGTCAATTGGCTTTTTTTCACAGAATTGTAGAATCATAGAATATCCTAAGTTGAAAGGGTCCCACAAGGATTAAGTCTAATTCATGGTCCTGCACAGCACCATCTCCAGGAATCACACCATGTGCCTGAGAGCATTGTCCAAACACTTACTGAGCTCTGTCAGACGTGGTGCTGTGAGCAGTGCCCTGGGGAACCTGTTCAGTGCCCAGCCACCCTCTGGGTAAAGAACATTTTCCTGACAGCCAACCTAAACCTCCCCTGAAAGAGCTTCATGCTATTCCCTTGCGTCCTGTTACTGGTCATGAGAGGGGTTGCTTTAGAGCAAAAACTTGTAAATTAAGTTTTGAATAGTTTCCTAAACTGTACCCAAATTCCCTCAAAAGCTACCGAGTTGAATATAAAATCTCAAAATGGTCTTGTCTGGGGTTCAGATCTGTGTATCAGCAACATTAATAATACTGGCATCTTCTGGTTTTAAAAACTAATGAGTCTAGTATTATGTAATTTGTAGTTTACAGTGACATTTCTGTTTTACTTACCAATTTAAGATTAGCAAATAATTAAATTGTGTTATTTTGACCTCCCAATCAACCTCAACTTACTTAAGGTTTGGGTTTCTTTTTGGTTTTAGTATTTAAATGTCTGCGATGAGGAAACGTTCCCTTATCTGTTTCACTTTACAGACATCTGAGTAACTGAAAGATCCCTATAGGGACCAGCTTCTGTCACTAAGCAGAGGCTGTATTCTTGATTCTAATTTTTTGGTAAATTATCAAATATCCTGAGTTAGAAGGGACCCAGAAGGATCAATTCCTGCAGCTGCGCAGGACATCCCAAGAATCCCACTGTGTGCCCATGTGCCTGAGAGCATTGTCTAAACACTCCTTGAACTCTGGCTTCAGGTCCTGTCACTGGTCACCTGAGTGAAAAGATCAGTACCTCCACCTCTGCTTTCCCTCGTGAGGATGTTGGAGACCCCAGTGAGGTCTCTCTTCAGTGTTCTTTTCTCCAAACTGAACAAGCCAATTAACCTCAATAAATTATTTTATTGTAAGTGTTTTGTTGCTGGTTCCAGTAGCTTCTAGAAAGTAATGCTTGTTATGCTGCGGTTTTTTCTTTTTTTTTTTTTTTTTTTCCCCATTTCCTGGTTATGAGGAACAGACCTGTAGCCTGACTTTCAAAGCTCTGTTTTTGAGCCTTTTTTTTATGATACAGTGTGTGGAATTTTAATTACTTCATTGCCTTTGTACTTCTTCTTGAATTTTGGTGAATGATAATCTGTAAAGGATCAACAAAAATGTGAAATACAGCCTTGGCAAAAGAAAAAGAAGTGTAATTATATTTTGCCACCCTAATGCTAAATATTTTTGGCTAAAGGTTATCCCAGTATAGACAGAGTGTCTAGGAGTTCTGGTACGTTAATAGTGTCAGATGTATGTGCTGTAAGTAAGAATAAGGACCCTTCAACATCAGGACCCTTCCTAAACATATTTACTCTGGTAACTTCAGCTCTTTTCTGTTTCTTTAGGTGTGACAGATCCATCGTTAATAAATCAAGGCAGACAGCTCTGGACATTGCTAAATTTTGGGGGTACAAACACATAGCTAATTTGCTGGCTAATGTGAAAGGTGATCACAAACCTAGTTTTTTGTCAAATGATGTGAAAGAATATGAAAATTATTTTGGCATGACGCTTCTGGACAGAAGGAGTGATAAAAGAACAGATTCCAAGTGGCTAAGTAAAAAACAAGAACATCCATCTACAGTATACATCCTCTTCTCAAATCTGAGTCCCTTAGTTACTTTGGATGGAGGAAGAGAGAGCTCACACCAACCAGAAGTAAAGCTTTGCAGGTTGTACCACAAGGATGTGAAACAGTACATGAACCAACCTGAAGAATGTACCTTGATTTTTCTTGGAGTTGAGCTTCCATTTGATATGAACCTGATGGCTGCTTGCAATGGAAGAGTTCTGAATGAAGATGAAGATGGGCTAGTTGCTTGGTTTGCTCTTAGCTTAGATTCTGCTTCTGCTGAAAAATTTAAACAGAAGCATGAGGACTGTTATTTTCTTCACCCACCGATGCCAGCACTACTGCAGTTACCTGAAAAAGAAGCTGGTAAGGTGCATAAAATGCAGTAAGTACAAAATGTACAATCAAAAAGGTACGCTTTGGTATTCCCTGAAGCGTAATTCAAAGACAAACCACTGCAAAGAAATAGTATGTTTTCAGTGGCTTTAGAAATATTTTGATTTTAGAAGCTTGGCAGTGCTTTTGTGAGGAATTTTGTATGTAAGAACATGTGTATTTGCAAAGGACTAATATCTGCCATGACAGTATTAGACTGTAAAGCTATTGATCATCATGAGTTTTAAACAGTACTAGTTAAATATTCATGCATGAACATTAGAAACAGAAAAGGAAAAAACCTGTCAATATTGAGTTTTCAGTAATGAAATTATTAATTACAAGAAATGAGAACCTAGGTCCTTTTTAAGAGTGTTCTGGATAATCATCTGACAAGTGTTGAAAAGTCAGGATGTCAAAGTGGGTTTTTGTTAGTAGGGACATTAACAAAAAACGTTGTTAATGACTGCTGTTGTAGCAGTTCTGTTTTTATATAAGAATAAAGGGAAAGCTTGACTTGAACCTTAAATTTAAATGGAACAATGCATTATTATGTCAATACTTAGTGGCCCTAAAATGGTCATCTGGAAAAGACTTAATACATGTAATTTTGGCAGTTTGGCTACACAAAGTGACTTACGTGAGAAACAGGGTATATTGATCTGGATGAATTTGTTTCTGAATGTGTGTAAATAGCCCTGTAGCTCCTTAATACCATGTTCTGTTGCATTTGCTGTGCTGCGAAGAAAAAGATCTGCATAACTCATACTGCTTAACTTCTCTTGCTCATACTGCTCAACTTCTCTTGTAGATATGACGATTAAAACCACACTCTGACTTTGATTTTATATGTTAAACTTCACTACTTGATTTTTCTATGCTGTTAAAAGCTTAATATGAATTAGTATTTGATTTTGTGCATTTTCAATGTATTGTTTTAAAGGAGTAATAGCCCAGGCGAGATCTGTTCTAGCATGGCACAGCCGCTATCAATTCTGCCCAACATGTGGGAGTGCAACCAAGATTGAAGAAGGGGGTTACAAGAAAACTTGCTTAAAAGAAGATTGTCCCAGTCTCCAAGGAGTTCACAACACATCATATCCAAGAGTTGGTGAGAATACTCACTCAAAAGTGGCTTGCTTGTATTATATGCATGTAAATCAACTTATTTCTAGTTATTTCAGCTGCTTACTTCTGTTCTGGGTCTTCCATACTTGTTTCTCCACAGGCAATGTATGTCTCAGCTCTGTTTAGGATTAAGTACTTCAGGCTTCTCTTTCTTGCATGAGTCTGTGATACAGAATTGGTGTGACAATGCAAACCTTATTTCATCAAGTGTTATCAGTTGGGAATTCCAACAGTATAAATGAGATATCAGCAGTACAAAGGGTTATATTTTACTTTTTTACTTAAAACCAGATGACAATGAAATGGGGAAAGATCACATATTGATAGGGTTGCTTAGACCAATAGGTGAAAATACTACATTAGAAAGAAAAAGCCAGATACAATGACCAGAAGCGAGAAAATTTGTTGAAGTGCAACATCATATGAGAAACGGATAGCAAAGAGTGAACAAAGTCAAAGGTGGAAAGTAGTCAGTATTTAGTCAGTATTTGCATTGTCAGCAAAATGTATAGTTACTCGGAGTTTAGTCAAAAATACATTATTCAGATCTCTGGTGTGGAGAAGGTGCTGAAAAATAATTTTGCTGCAGAAACTGTTGGTGTATGCTGGATGCATAGCTAGGTTAGTACTGCTGATACTCTTAGCAGATTGCGTGCTTTGGTTACAGGCAATTTCTGTCTTGCATTTCAAGCCTTGGTTAGTAAACTGCTTCTACTAAGCATGTATGTTGCATAACCAAATAAAGAGGTATCTTGCATGGGGAGAAACCCCAAAGTGAAATGAAATAACAGCTTACTCTGGGCATGCACACAATTATGATTTCAACATAATTTTTGTCTTTATATGCATTGGTATGGAATAGACTGAACGTTTTTATTGTATTTAAGTCCCTTAATTGTTGAAGTATATTTATTTCATGTTCTTTGCAGATCCTGTTGTGATAATGCAAGTCATCCATCCAGATGGGAACCACTGCCTCTTAGGTAGGCAGAAGAGGTTTCCCCCAGGAATGTTTACCTGCCTTGCTGGATTTGTAGAACCTGGTGAGTAATTTCATTTTACTTTATCAAATGTATTTTCTCAATAAGGGTATTATACCTTTACAATTACGGAGAAACATATTTTGTGTTATCTCAGACTTGAGTTTTTTGCTTCCTGGTAGATGAGTCGTTACAATAAATACACTTATTCTGTACTTTGCAGCTGCTTTTTTAATTAGAAAAAAGCAAAAAGCAATTCAAATAAATAAAAATAAGAAATATTTTTCATATCACGTAGTCTTATATCATTACTTCAATGAAAAAAAATCATTTTAAAACATGTCACCTTGGCTTGTGATACTTAGTAAAGGATTTTATCATATGAAAAGTAAGAGTTAAAGTGTAAGTTAAACTTAACATGAAGTTAAGCATATGCTTATGTGTTAAGTTAAGCGTATGCTTATGCTTTATGGCCTGATTGAGTCCATGGAAGGTGAGTAGAAGTTACATAATTCTGAAAGAAAGATAAAGATATATTTCAATAGCTATATCAAGCAATAATAGTTGAAATTAGTTACAATTATAAGCATCTGCAGAACAACTTGTAAAACATTCTTATATTGGGAAAAGATCTTTATCACCAGTGAAATTATAGTTAATAAACAGATTCAGTAAATGTGTGCAGCTTGACATACAGGGACAGCATGAACAAGTTTATTCAAGTATCATTTGGAAGAAGTCAAGATACATATTTCTGATGGATGGACAGTGTCCTTTGATGAACCTGCAATCAGTGGTTACAGCACAGTACATGTGTGCATATGTAGGCCGGTCACCATCAGCATTCCACACACAGACATCCAGTTTTCTGTGGATATGGAAGCAAAACTTTCCGTTGCACTTTCAATTCACGTTATTGTCTGCATGTGTTAAGACAATGAAGAAAGAGTCAGGCAAAGGGAATAATACAATGCAGAAATGTGAGCAAGTATGCAAAATCTATGTTTTCTTACTGTTGTAATTCTAAATACTGATTTTTCAAGTTGGAGTACATGCTGTTGCAATCCTACTGAAAATCCAGAAATTAACAGGTGGCTAGCTACAAATGAAAAGATCAGTGTTTCAAGAATAATGATAGGAATTATGTATTTTCTACCTAATTTTTGACATTTTATGTATAGTGATAATGATTTGTGTGTATGATGAATTATCAATTCAGGAAATAAATATTATTATGGAGAAATTACTACACTTTATCTTCAAAGTTCCATTTTTCTTTGGTGGCTGTTTTACCTTATTAGACTCTTGTGTCTTGTGCTGAGGTCTTTGCCCTGATCTGTGAACTAGATCTTTGTAGATAATTGCCTTGGGCAGTTTCAAATCTTTTGAGTCTGTTCAAAGCACAGTGTGTGATCATTGCTTGGAGTATTTTCATGAGCTGCTTGTTCTTTGCCCTCTTTGATTAGGTGAAACCATAGAAGATGCGGTTCGAAGGGAAGTAGAGGAGGAGGCTGGAGTCAAAGTTGCCCATGTTCAGTACATCTCTTGTCAGCCGTGGCCAATGCCCTCCTCCCTAATGATTGGCTGCTTAGCTGTTGCAGTGTCCACAGAAATTAAAGTTGACAAGAATGAAATAGAGGATGCCCGCTGGTTTACTAGAGAACAGGTAAAGTTCAATTTTATTTCCTTCTTCTATTGATTAGTCTGTGACTGTATTGGCTCTGGCATACAACAAACGCTTGCTTTTTCAGCAAGTCAAATGTGTACTCTTCATTTTACAAAAATACAATTGCATTATACTGTGATTGTAGGTTAGACACAGTCAGAGAAAGACAGATATTCACAGTAATGTCTGAGTTAATTGCAAGCTCATATTATGACATTTTTGCCAGTTTGCTCTTCACCTTTCCCTTCTGGGAGATAGCCAAGTTATTTTAACCCATTTCCTTAGCAAGCCTGTGCTTTTCATGCAGAAGTAGTATTTAATAGCATTATTCATCACAGTTTCTCCAAACAAGCATGTTACCAGTGTGATGGTGGAAATTAAAGTAAGGACTCTGGGAATTCATTAGATTGAACATCTTTTTTCATGCAGTACTATTTTAATATGCTGGTATTAAATGCAGATTATTGCCCATTAATAAGAAATCTTACACTTAGCTTCCATCAGTAGTTAAAATATAGTCAAATAAAAGTGGCAGAAAAGACTTTCACAGTATTTTAGTTCACGAGTAGAAGATTGCTTGCACAACTTCGTTTTCACAGGTTTTCCCATAGGCAACTTAGGAGCTAAGCTTTTAATAACAGTGGACATCTGCCTAGCAGTTCTAAGTGTTTTGACTGTAAGTCACCTTGAAGGCAGAGTTAGTCACCTACAATCTCAGTGTGTTTCTGTTAGCCCTGAGAGCAATATTTTAAATGACTATCAGTTCTGAATACAACTAGGCACATGCAGATTGGCATACAGCTGGAAATAAATATACTTCAAAAATGTTCTAAAAGTATATTCACATTATACTTGCAACTGCTTCAGAAGACCAAGAAAACACATGTCCTTTGGCACTACATGTGAAAATTAAAAGAATTATTTTTGTCACAGTGTAGAGCACCATCTGGTGGTCCTTGCCATAAAAAGGCTCCACAAAAACCTGAAAAATTATTCTAGCAGTCTCCACAGTTCTGTTTGGAAGAAGGTATCCTTTGGGGCACATCAAGCTCAAAAATGTCATAATTCACACAATGTGGAACTTGCTCTTCATCTGCCTTGGAGAATCTCTTCGTATCTCTTTAATAGATAGAGCAATGGTAAAGTGATGGATCAGTAGGAAGCATATAGGAAGATAATGTCTGCATTAATACAATGTTAGATTCTATATAGTTTATAATGCTATCTTCTAAAGATAAAGAAATCTCTTTTTATTGCAGGTCATGGAAGTTCTCATTAAAGGAAACCAGAGTTCTTTCTTTGTACCACCAAGTCGAGCTATTGCACACCAGTTGATAAAACATTGGATTGGAATGAATGCTAATCTTTAATTCAAATAATTGATTTCTTTAAGTTACTTCTTCTATTGAATGCTTAATTTGGAATAAATTAGAGCTGTTTGTCTAGTGAATGTGAAACCAAGTGATTTTCTGAGGCTTTACATTGGCTCCAGAGCTAAACTATGCAAATCTTAGTAGGTGTTTTCAGACCTGAATTAAATTTGGACAAAACCCAGTTAATTTTCACAAGCAAGCAAGCAACAAATAAGTGAAATTGGTACCTTGTTCAGTATAGGCTGTGTTTTTTGCTCCAGAATGAAATTATTATGCCTTTTGCTCTTACACTTTTTATGTTTGATTTAGTCTTCCCCCACTGAAGGAGTCATGGTATTACAAGGGCTCTCTGACCTTGCCTGCTGTTTGAATTCTCTACTTACATCCTCCTATTTGGCTTAATTATTTCTTTCTCATTTTTGCCTATCTCCATTCTTTAAATTTGACCTGTCACAAAAATCTACATTCAGTGCTGAAAGCCTTACCAACTATGGTTAAAGTTAATAGCATATGTAAATAGTGAATATGTGATATTTCGTATCTTCTACATTAAAACCTAATTTACATTAATATTCTAAGCAGAGTGTTTGCTCATCCATTCTGACTTAGCCTGCACTTACCCAGTTGTATGTCAGCCTGAATTTAAAGGTATAACACAATACTTTGTTTTTGAAAAAGGTGTTAGAGAACCACCCCCAAAAGTCTAAGTATTAGTGGTTTTATAAGATAATAATGTACTTATTGATGCTAGGCAGTGAGTAATTTCATTTTCTGGTAATTAGAAATGAAATTATTGAGTAATGAAGAAGGAAGAACAAGACATATCTCAAAATATGCACAAAGTTCTTTAGGGAGATAGAGATGCTAAGACTATGTCTGCCACTAAGAATCTTACTGTTGAAAGAAGTATATCAACTGCAGCTGTAAGACTGGGATAGCAATATGTTAACTAAAACATTTATTTATGTGGTTTTAGTGCTACAGTTCAGATTTGTGCCTTAATTTATCAAGTTATTTAAGATAATATTGATATTCTAAAAAGGAAATTACACTGCTTTATTATTAATTCCATTACGTAACAGTTTGCAGTCTGTCATTCCGCAGTCATTGCAGTGACAGCAAAAGAAATGTAAATGACCTGAGGAAAATGCAATTATACTGACAAATGTAAACTTGTAATTATATTATTTATTTGGAGTAATTTAAATTGTTTTTAACAGTGAATGGTGTCATATTTTTTCCAAAATTGTCAGCAGCCTGGAATCAGTAAAACTGTTGTACAGATCCTGATTGTTCTTTTTTTCCTGCTGTCCATGTCACGCTATGCTCAGCAGTTTTCATGTTTTTTTCATAAGGCAGTACCTAAGAAACTTTAAAGAAGCATTCCTGACAGACTTGGAGTATTCGACATATTATGCTCCTTCATGGTATCCCTTGTTTCAGCCATACTTACAAATAAAGACAATCAAGTAATTTCTTGAGTTGTCTGGCAAGGAGGAGGCAACAACACACCGCTTCTCTTAAAATTTTTTTTTTACAGAGAAGGAGAGGTGTGGAAAGCTATTGTAGGCACATGTACCAGCAGGACTGTGTGGTAACAATGGCATTAATTAGTGGCAGGTTGCTCACAGAGAATATTGGAAAGTATGCAAATATTGGAAAGTATGAGAAAATGGTGGAAGCTAAGCAATGAAAGGAAGTTTCAACTAGTACTGTGGTGATTACATTTAGAGAGATGAACAACAAGGAAATGAGGAGTAGACAAAAGAGATAAGATAAAGATAAAGCATAGAGCAAATATAGGTAGCATAAACGTGAGTAGTTTGTCACTTGGAGGTACATGTACATGACTAAGACCCACTGGAATACTTATGTTTTTGTGTAGAAAATTGTAGTGAGTTGCTATGGAGATGTGCTTCTAACAGTGAAACTCCAAACACAGTATCCCTAACCAAAACTGATGTTAATTATCTGCCTCTT
>WBMY01014676.1:82755-131454 GCA_013397315.1 Donacobius atricapilla | reverse complement strand
GTATATATCTGCAATTACAATTTTAATAAATAAACTGACTGGAAATTTTCCCTTTCCAGAAGAATTGTATGGCAAAGGGAACTACATTTAAATAGTCTCTGATATTGAGAGTAATATTGTAATGATCTTTCATGTCTAATAACTTCGGTGTGTCAACAATTTTTAATCTTTATATATTTTTAAAATCTAAGCCAGGCTTTTGAAAAAGCTTTTGTAGCTTTCATTTCCTTTTTCCCTCACCAATAGAAGAACCATTTGCAGGGAAGAAGACAAATCTCTTTTGTTTAAGAAAACTACTTCCATAAATTTAATGTATTTAAGGAATGATTTTTTTTCCTGGCTTTTTATTGGACAGTTTGCCCTTGTTTGTAGGTTAGGGTTTGAATCTTAATTTGAAAATACCTGTACATTTTCTGAAGGACAGTTACTGTTTACATAGGAAATGTCAAACTGAAGAGCCAAATGCTGTGGTTATCTGGCAACAACAGCAGTTTAGGAAATTTAATTTAGAAGCAATTGAAGGGAGTATAGTGATTCTGACTGGAGTATTGTATGGGCAGTGCCTCCAGAAGATCTCAGTAGTTCAGCTTACCCAAAAGACAGCAGCAGCTTTGGAAGCAGAATGTTTCTTGCTGCAGAGTTAATGCAGTACATTAAGAGAATAGTGTTACTTACAAAATTAAAAAGAGTGGATTATTTCTGCACTGTAAATAATGGCCTCTCTCTTTTCTCCCTTGCTTGTACAACGGTGTCAGACCAAAAAGAGTACTTACTACTCATGACGTCAGATGTACAAGGCAGAAAATTGTGGAGATACCTTTTATCCCAGTTTGCCTGTGTACTGAAGAGAACTGCCTTCTCTTCAGTATGTAATTTGAAAATACTTCATATTTTACTTATTTTTGTAATAACTTAGAGATAATAGAAATAGTAGCTTAATAAAGCAGAAAAAGATAATTAGATCTTTGAACACAAACCAAAATTGATACTTCTAATGAATCTCATGCAATATAAGTTACTGTTTATATAATACTGGTTATGATATTTTTACAAACTTTGCATTTATCCCAATAAACATACTTCTTTTAACTCATTTTTATTCTGGATATATGTAAACATGTGAAAAGTAGAACCATTCCAGTATTGATTCTATAATTTGAACATTATGTTTTCTATGGGAGCATTGGCAAGTCAGTAAATGATTACATTGAAGTCTGCAACATGTGAGGGAAAAATGGGTGGATGTTAACAGGCTGATTAAAGGTAGACCAGTCGTGATGCTTCATGGAATTAAATATACTAATCAGATTCTGAGCTTAGCAGACAGAAATAGAAAAAGAAGTAGAACAAGACTGTGGACATTGCTCCCTCTTTTATCTTTAATTTTAATTAGGTAATCTGATTGATTAAGACTTTTCAGACAAAGCTGACATTTTGTATCTGCTGGGTAATTTAGTTGTTATTATCTGCTTTAGCTGTAAAGAGTTAAATAACTGGTAGTCCTTTATTTCTTCAGTGATTTGAAGGATTTGTATATATTGCATATCATTGCTGACTGGGTTTGACAGTACAGAAAGGAGTAAGTCTAAAGAAAAAAAAAATTGAACCTGTTATCCTATTAAGCATTAGCAAGATAGCCAGCCCATCCTTCATGAGCTTAGAAAAGCAAACTGTTCACAGACAGTCTGGAACAGCAAGCATCTGAGGAAAATGAATATTGGCTCATGGCAATGGTAAGTATAAACCTTTTTTTCTTTAAATTAAACTGTTTTAGGTAGTATTCTATAATTACTAATTGTTACAATTCATCATAGCTTTTATTAAATATGGGAATTCTGCATATGTTTTTCACAGTGAGAAAATACTACTGTTTTCCTAAATGATTTTTGGATATTTGATTCCTAAGACTATATGTTATCTTATTTTAGCATAGAAGTACTATAAATTTAGTGGTACATAATTTTGGATATTAAAGCCTACCTGAATGAACTTCCATTTGTTAGAATTACTGCCTTTCTGCAACCAGTATTTCACATTGGAATATGAGGAGTGTTATGATAAGACTACAGAATTAGTAGTCAAGAAGGAATTATTACATGTTGAGTAGAGAAACTTACATTTTCATTTTTCAGCACTTAAATAAGCCTGGCTAGTAATTTTTTTCTTCCTACCATTTCATCATCCTGCAAACTAAGTTAGCTTTGGTGAACTACATCCTGATTTCTTTCTAAGGAGAGAAGCATTCTAACATTCAGCTAAGAAATGTAGGTATTTTCTCAAGACCTCTAGGACAGCTAAAAAAGAGTGTATGAAATAAACATCTCAAATTCTTTTGTCATTCTAAATCTAAATTACTCCCTACTTATTTTATGTAAGTTGCTGGTCTGGAGAAAGTGGCCCTGGAAACTGCATTGTCAGAAAATACGGTGTCTTAATTTTCCCATTTTAGACACCAGAAATCAAATCCTAGAAGTTAGGATAGGATGGTGGATTTTGCCCTCATTGCATTCTGTGAACAATGGAATTTCATATATAATTGTAATTTATATTTTATAGTCCCAGACATTTTGAGAATAAAAAAATATATCAAAGTAAAAGTACCTCTTTTTTCAAAGAAAATTTTTAAAGTGTGCTACTACTCTGCAGGGTTTTTTTTGGTGGGCTCAGTTTCAAGTACAAGCAAATACTTTGAAACCTGATTTCTATTAAGATGGATGAGCAGTTCTGAAGCTCAAATAAATTGGAGTAATTCAGAGACTGAGATGGAATTATAGTATTAACTGACAGTAACACCTTGACTATAGGAACTATGTTTCATTATTGGAAATGGTTGTTATAGTTGCTCGTTAGTGTATGTTGTTTTGAGATTTCGACTAATTTCATGATCAATTGCTGCATCACATCTGGAGGCTATTTCCCATACCTGCCGTCATGTTTGGTACTGACAAAGCATGAAGTCCACAGATAACACTCTTATATATCAGAATGACAAACTCACTGACATGAACAGGCTAATCCAGCTGATAGTCAGTTTAGAAGATTTTCCTTTGGTGTCTAAAATAGGAATTGCGGAGGTTCAACAATGTAAACAGAAATGGCAGTTTATGATGTGATTTTTAAAACATATTTTCAGACCTTTTGATGAAGAAAAGTTATTTTATGCAGTAGAAAGATGTCATGCACAACAAATTCTGTTCTCTATTTATAAATACATTTTTACTTATATGATAATAAATACATGAGCATCTGTTGTAGTAAAGTTGAAATAGTCAGTATTTAGTAATTGTTTTAAAGTCATGATGGAATGTTTTATGGACCATTTACAGCACAGAGGCTACCTACTAGTCTTGTTGCAGTGTAAAGCAGTGCACATTTTTGAATTAAGGTAAAAATGAAAAATGTTGGCACAGAAATTAAATATCTTCAGCATCTAAAATAAATGCTTATCTTTATTAATACATTATTTTGTCTTTTGTTGCAAAAGCTCAAAATAATTAACCAAAAAGCAAGATTACTTAATAAGCAGACAGAAGCTTTACAGGATATGAGTTTTATATATGATTTTGCAGAATTCAAGAGCTGAAACCTGTGACTTCACTTCTCCCTAAAAAGGCAGAAATGCCTGTGTACATATAGCCCATGATTGCTAATCTATAGTTTACTACAACTTTTCTGGGTCTTGCATTCTCAGTGCTGAGTTGAAATAATCTTGAAAACGTTTGACTGACTGGTATTGTAGTAGCGTTTTCTAAATCTAAAGTGAAGAGTACCCTGCCTGTAGGGAGACAGCTTTAATATATTGGAGAGAATAATATACCTATTATTTCTTTTCAAAAGGTTGGTCATTCAACACTTCACATTGTGTCCATTTCTTCTTGTAGAAAAGTCAAAAATAATGCAAAATCTAATCACGTGGGGTTTTGATTTCCTAAAAATGCTGATTATGGCATATGTGATATTCTTAGTTGTTTAGACAGTAACCTTCCTTCTGAATCAGAACTGAAGAAATATTGATGGGTGTTTGCAATCTTTTTGTGGTCTGATTTGGTGTGCTTGTAAAAGTGCCACAGTACAATTCATGAAATTAAATATCAGGGAGTCCCAGTACAACACCTGCTGCAGGTTGATTTCACTGACCCATGTTTTTCCCATGTTTCATCTGGATGCTCTGTTCTCAGAGCTGAGTGGATACTGCCATATACCCACTGAGTTCCATTTGATTGAAACCTGATTATTTGCTGACACAGAGTTCAGGTCTTATTAATTTTGTGAAGTGCTATATGGTACTGTTACAGTCCCTGTAAATGGCTGGCTGCTTCCCTTTTTCTAGACATTTTGCCAACACATTTATAAAGACCAGTCTTTTCTGGAAAATACATAGGTGAAACTATAAGCAAGTGAAAATAGGATCCATTCCAGCTGAGGCAGAGAGTGAGAAACACTGCTAATACAAGCATTTTTGATGACACATTATGTCTTTGACATAAAAAAACATTCTTTTACATGAAAAATGTTCTACAGTACTTTCATAAATGTGTGTTCAGAAATTATTCAAATAAAATTCTAGTGGAAGCTTGATAAAGGGAAAAAAGCAAAACAAGAAGGTACTTCAATAAGATGTACTGCTGTGAGATAAGTAAAAGGTAAATCAATGATGAGCCTTTTTGCCCTACTCTCTGTGGAACTCAGGACTCTTCTATACAACTCATTCTGCTGACATTGTAAATTATCTGATGGGGCATCTACCCCAACATACGAACTCTAAAGTAGGGAATATGCCACAAACCGCAGTCAGTATGGAGAATAATAAGAAGAAATCAAGTAGTAAACTTTAGCATTTGCCTAAAGATATTTGAGAATCTTAGATGGCTTTGGATAATTCTATTTAGAGTTTCTATGGTTTTAACTGTGTCAGTTAATTCACTGTGAGACACTGAAACAGGTCACTTGGAGAAGCTGGGCATGGGAGGTGTTCAAGGCCAAGCTGGATGGAGCTCTGAGCTACCTGGTCTAGTGGCAGGTGTCCCTGTCCATGGCAGGGGTGTTGTGATGATATCATCTTTAAGCTCCCTTCTAGCTATGATTGTATAATTCACATGGAAAACTCAAACTTTAGTAATTAGAGGAGAGGAACTAAGCTGTGAGAGACTGGACCAGACATAGCAGGTAACTTGAGAAGCAAAGTCAAAGCAATGGTTAGTATGGAATCGAAACATATTGTGAAATACAAGGAGACACAATGGAAAATGAGAATGAAATTCAGTGTTATTAAGTTCATCTAGGAAAATGGGAACAAAAAATAGGATTCTGTATCAAAAGGGAGGAAATAGATCAGAAGATTTTAAGGTTGAAACATGGAAGGGGAAGTAAAATATTCTTGTTTGAGAAAGGCTTGTTTTGGTATGCTGTGACATCATTGTTCTAAAGTCTGTGAGCACTGCAGAATTCAGTAGGAAGGTATTCACTGATGTGTCACTGAATATATTCATAGCAAAACCTTGTACAACACAGGATACTGAATTATAAGAAAGAAACTTAGATTCTAAAAGGATAATTTATATTATCCTGAAAGAACTTAAAATATTTTACAAATGTATTGTGTCATCACACCATTCCAATTCAAAATTAGCAAATATATTCTCCGTATTTTCCTTCTTTTTTTTCTTTTGTCTTTTCTGACAGTCTCATCTTTATAGGCTCACTATGTTTGGAAAACAAAAGAACACATATATTTTCACTTGAAACCTCCACAATGTAAATATATTAACATAAAGTAAAATAACTTCCTGTATTTTCAAATTTACTTCCAATCAGTGTTTTTAAAGCAAATTTTCCTGCATCACAAGATGAACTCAAAGGCATTCATTACAGAAGTGGGGGGTTTTTTTGGCTTTCATTATCACAGAGCTTGTCATCATCTGCATTAACCTGAAGGAAACACCATTATAGATGTTATCAACAATGAAAATAAATGCATTCAAGACAGAGCTTTACCTGTATTTATAGCATGATATAAATACGAACATTTCTAGAGTGATCTTTTACTGAAAATTAGGATGTTGTTATTCTGAGCTAACTGAAGCACTAATCTATGTAGTAAGAATAACCTGTCATGTAAGGAACTATGTCAACGGACATTGGCTTCCGTCCAGGCAAATGCTGAATGCCTCTATTCCTAGCTAAGCTAATTTGGCTCATGTTCATCCTGTGTGCAGCAGTGGCAAAATAGTTCCTAAGGCAAGGTCTTACCATGCAGTCCTGATGCATACAACTAATCCTTGCTCAAGTCAATAGTCTACTCATGAGCAGGATTGAAGGTGATGAGATTCCTAATTCTCTTATCACATCTCAGCCCCAGGACCAATGAAAAAAGAATAGATAATGTGTGGGTAAAATAAATGAAAAGCAAAAAACTCTTCTGATACAGTGCCTCTTCTGATATGGTAGACCGTAGAGAGGAAAGGATTAATTAAGATATGTAAATGTACTCTGGGCAGCAAAACTACAAATGTAGTCTGGGCATCAAAACAACATCATGAAGTTGTTTCCAATTTTTTTTGAAATTTAAGGTATCAACAATTCAACACACTGCAGGTACAATAAAAGTAATATGTAAACACTATAATTAATATCCAAGAGCTGACAAACTTAATCATAAAAGCATGAGTGCTGGTAAAATTAATCACAGGTGAACAGTGCAAATAATCATTATAATTTTGATCTACCTACTACCAACAGAAATTATTTTAAAAAATACAGCCTAATCATCCTGTTAACTTATATTGTAAATCTCATTTTCAATAATAAAGCAAAACCTGTAATTCTACCTCTATAAAACAACTGTGACCTGTGGCTATTTCTAGTCATGGTTTCACAGCTGCTTGCTTAGAGTTTTAAAATTTAGAAGGTATTAGATCATTTCCCAAAACCCTGTCATGCAGAGAATCAACACTATGTACCTTGAGTACTTTCAGAGCGTCCCATGACACCAAATACACGTAAATTTAAATAGTAGTAGAGCTACTGATCATCTCAGACACAGAATTCCTTCTACAAAGTTGAATAATTTTCTACCATTACAAAATCTGGCAAAACTGGACATTCAAACTATGAGGAGAAACTGAAACGTATATGATTTTCTTTATAACTGATCCACAATCCTTTCTATCTTCTTAATATTCAAGTGTCTTTCTTGCAGTGATTCTTTCTGGTATTGTAGGTACTTTGTATTCTTCAATCGATCTTCAGCCAAGCAAACTGTATCTCCAAAGCCATCATAATTCAAATCCGCTACTAACTGATTACAGATATGCCTATTATTCTTTCTAAAAATAAAGCCTTTAACACTTCATGTAAAAATGTGTCTCTGGCCTTGTCCTGCATTCAGTAAAATTCAGAATTTGTTTAAAGAGCATTCTGTGAGGCATACAACTGCAAAAGTAACCATCAAATGTAAAGAGAAACTAAAGTAAAACGGGCAGCTGTTTTTGATGTGCAGATAGTTTTTAACAGAATTTTAGCAGTGACAATTAGAAATCACATTTCCTGTATTGAAGTTAACCATTTCATTACTGACTGTAGAAAAGGAGAAACAAAACCATGAAAATGGAATTCCTGGGGAACAAATAAAAGTAATATAGCAAACACAAGTGTTTTGGAAATACAACCATAAAGTTCCGAGAAGGTGAAGGGAAGGATTTGAGGTTGTAGCATCTTCCTTAAGCTGAACTGAGGGAATTCCTAGAAGTAAAAACATTTTCTCAATTGCACCTTAATGAAATATAACTGAAACCTCAACCATAACAGTCACATAGGGTTCTCTTAATTCCTAATTTCATGAATATGTGCATCAACCTGCAGCTCTTAAAAGTGACACCTCAAATATGAGGTTGCTACTCAAGGCATGCTTGCATATGCAGCTCTTTAAGAGAATATTGATTTTTATCTGGAACTGATGTTCACTCCCTCATGCCCTACACTGCAAATAGTACCTACCAGTCCTAGTTCTTGCCTCTGGGTCCTTTAAAGCCTTGTATTTGATTTTAAGCTCATTGTTCCTACTGAGAACAGAGCTCAGTTGGTGGGTTTGGCTGGCTGTCAAGCTTTGATTAAAGACTCCTGGAAAAAGTAGAGGTATATCTTCATATTGAAACTGAGAGTGTAAACATTCTAAAGTGCCTGCTGTGAAATAAGCACACAACTTTCAGTCTCCCTGTAGTGTCTTCCAAAAAGAGGGCAATTGCCTGCACTGGCATATTCAGTCATTCAGGCCACACACAAATTTTTCAAAAGTAGAAAAAAACTGTGTCTTGAAAAAATTTCTTCCCAGTTGTTTGGCTAGCTATGTATCATGGCATCCAGCGACATGTAACGTGAGTCTTAAAATGTCAATATTATTATTTTGAAAGCTTTATCCTTATAATGAG
The DNA here is from genome assembly GCA_013397315.1 of Donacobius atricapilla. Classification (NCBI taxonomy): domain Eukaryota; kingdom Metazoa; phylum Chordata; class Aves; order Passeriformes; family Mimidae; genus Donacobius; species Donacobius atricapilla. Next base: position 123,028 of record WBMY01014676.1, on the reverse strand, counting down.
ATTCATATATTCTTATTATACCAGGTAAGTTTGTGGCCTTAAAAATTCAGTCACGCTCCTTCCACAATGATGTTTTGCATGTTCTGATAAACAAACATTGAAAGACTATAATAACATTTGTAATTAGTTGATTTTTCTGAACAATAACTCTATTGATTTCCAAGACCACGCCAATGATGTAATAGGTGTTTAAATACTTCTCACTTCAAAGAATCCCTTCTGAAGAGAAGAAAACAATTATTATTATTTTATTACACATATAAATAAGATTGAATTTAAAATGAATGCTTAAAACAAAGTATTAATCTCTAAAAATCTGTGTCAGATAAAACCACAGACTGAAAAGGTCACTCACTGCTCAAAGCTTCCACAGCCTTTAAAGGGTATTGGTTCAGGCCCTATAACTGAGACCATGAGAACTTGATTTTAAGCTATTATTTGAAAATCTTCAAAAGTTGCTCCTAAATAACCAAAAGAAGAAATAAATGCATTAGTACCTGCTCTAGAACTTTTCTAATTTTTATTATAACAAGTTATAATAAAACAACTTAGATAACCTGAGAGTTAGAGGGCAAAACTATTCCAGAGAAGCTTTCTCATTATCTGATGTTTTCCTTCCCACGCAGGAAACACAGATGACACAGATGCCCTTGGTTCTTAGAAATGAGTAGAAAAAAAAGAAAAAGCTGCAAGAGCAGAAAGAGCTCTGATTCCAGAGAATGTAAGTTTACAGAAATATTTAATATTAAGTAAAATCAACAAAAACATATCTGGCTATTCCTAATTTACTCATCAAGACAGATGTTCACCTTTCTGCCCAAAGTTGTTTGTCAGATTGGAAATATTTGCACTTAAGTGTGGGTACATATAGGTAATGTCTTGGTGAGGCCAGTTTTTTTATTTTAGTTTAGCTGCTATTCTGGCTATTTCTGGCCAAGGCTGTCCAAATATGTTGTTGTTTAATTTCCTCAAAATGTCATCATTCTTGATGTAAATCTCATTGTTTGTCTTAGTTTAATAGCTTGTTCTAAACCTATTTAGATAGATGTCACTGTCAAACTATTACACTGTAATACACAACCTGTTCTAAAAAAAACTGAAGCACGACAGAATTTTATGTCATTGTGTGAATGCCATGAAATCATGCCTAGTACAGCCAGGAAACATTTTATTTTGCTTCGATCAGGTAGCTGTGACTCACATCTCCTGGCAATGTGCTGCTGACCTGCTCTGTGATTATGATCGTATTAATTAATCCCTTTGTTTGCTCATCTGTAAAAGGATTATAAAAGCCAACTTCCATAGAATCTACCCAAACTGCAGGCAGGCAGTGGGATATTGATTAACCCAGAGTATTCATAGGAACAAAGTAAATACTGGGAGGAGTAATACCATTTATAATGTAACCCTTGTTATAAGCAAATAGAATACCTTACCCCTAACAAAAGCAAGAACTTATTTTCAAAAAAAGTGCAAGTATATTGAATTTCTCAAATCAGAGTGAATTTATGTGGCCCACTCTGTTTGTCTGATTTCACATTACTTACCAGATAACTGTGAGAAAACAAATTAATACTGAAATCTAAAAAATAATGTGGAAAATACACTAGATCTTAAAGATAATATGGGCATTTTTTATGAAAAGCTAGTCACACATTTATGATACTAATTACCAAACCATGGTTGTTTTTGTTTGTTTGTTTGTTTTACCTTAAATTAGATGCACAGTTGTCAACCATTTGTAAATGCCAGCAAAGGGTAGGATGCCTTGAAAATAAAGCACATGAGGCTATATCTCACTTCACAGAGCCACTGGATGTAAAGGGTACTGAAGAAGATGGAAAAGATCATGAAAACAAGAATCAGACTAGCTCAGATGCTTCTGAAGATAGAGACCTTGATAATGTATCAGACAGTGAAAAAGAAGGGAAGAGGGAAAAGAACTGCCCTCCTAAAATGTTCCCACCTCAGGAAGATGAAATCTTAGCTACAGTAACTTTTGGTGAGTCAGAGGCCTCATCCAAAGGAAAAATTACACTGTGGGGCAAGCCAGATTCTTCAGACTCTGTTAGCTTGCCCACCGGAAAAATTTCTGCAGAAGTAAAATATGGTGCTTTTAATGTGAAAGTAGAAATTAAGAATATTTCTTTGTTTGATTCTGGAACAAAAGTTATGGATGAAAAAAGGAAAAGTTCCAAGAATAAGAAACTTCATGAAAGACAGTGCCAGAAAAGTCAGTGTTCAGAATGTTCAAAGTACCAGTGCCCTTCAACTGGTCACTCAGCAGAACACAGGGGGAAATATAAGGGGTCCTCTAAACATAAAATTCAAACTGCCATCAATGAAAGTGCCTCCCTGGAAATGAACATTGAAACAAAAAACATTCAGGTGGAATATACCAGCAGAAAGAAAAATCTGAAGGTTAACATCAAAGCTGGCGAGCAGGCACAGAGCCAACCACTCAATAGGGAACATGAAGATACATTTTGGAGTGAAACAGATTATTCTGTAACAGAGGCACTGTGTAATACCGACTGTGAGTCGCCATTTAGCTTTTGTGAAAAAGCAGATTATACATTCCTGGATGGATATACACTTATCCCTCCGCCTGAGGAATTTGCTGACTGTGAGAAAATGCACCTGGATACAATTGCAGAAGGTGTAACTTTATACCCTGTTAATAGCAGAAAGGAATCTGATGGTCTCACTACATCCTTGAGTGTTCGGGGGGAAGAAAATTATTTCTGTAAACTTAACACAGAGGACTATGAAGACAACACCAATGAAAAGGAAGATTTTTCAAAGGCTAAAATACTTTTCTCAAAAATAAATAATACTAATTGTCTTGTAGCTATTAATACCTTGCATAATCCAAACAATGGGAAAGAATGTGTTAGTAAAAGCAATATACTAGGTCAAGAAAGAAATAACTGTTACAAACATAGAGACACTGGGCCAAAAACAGCAAGAAGAAAGTCTTTCCCAGATACTACCCTGGAGGTACCATCACCAGTTCACCCTAGGCGGGATTCTGGCTTTTACTCACTGCCATCCTTAAATGTAATGCTTAAGGAGACCAAAGCAGGAGATGTCCCTACTAGGAACTCACACATTCCTACCAAATATAAGGAACTTTGTAAGTGCCCTGACTTAACCTCCTCTCTGACAGAGCTTTGCAAGTATCCTGACTTGACATCCTCACTGAGAAATTTGAGAAGTCTTAAGTCTTCATATCAGTATGCTGTCACATCCTTTGATCATAATATTACCATTTATCCATCTGAACCTGAAGAAGATGTCTGTCTAGATGGCACTTGTTTACTGAATGACTATGCAGACTGTGTGGGGCGAGATGAACAAACAGAAGACACTTTAATGGAGAGTCTTCGATCCAATGGTACTATACATGAAAAAAAAGAAAATGGCCACGAAGAGCCTCTGGGAAACCTATCCATGTGGGAAGAAGACTCTGAGTCTACTGAAGCTTTAAATAAAGAGAAATCAGAGTACAACTCTATAGAAAAGCACATCGAATGGCAAAACAAAACTCACCTGGTACAAGCCTCTCCACTTTCTACAGGCCCTTCAGGTGCATTCATTAATGACAAAGAAAGTACTAATTATGCATCCACAGAAAACATCCCAAAACAAAGTTCAATTTTACAGTTAAATGTTCACCCTCCTTATGCAGAGTCTGAGGTAACAAATAAAAGGAGAGAGTCAGTATTGACTGACCCTCCAGTGATAACTGGAGAAGTAGAAGGAAGACTTGTCCAAGGCAACACTACATCAATACCTGAATGTTTTGGCTCTGCAGTAAAGAAAGAACCTAACCTTACCTGCAGTATACAAGAAAAATCCCTACTGTCATCCTTGTTGTTAGATCGCAAAGAGCATGGCATGAATAAAATGTTGGAAAGCCTTTCTGAGGTACAGGATGTATCTGGAGATGTCCTTGTTGAATCTGATTGCTATAACAATTCAGCACAGGTTTCCGTATTATCTAGCACTTCAGTGTGCACAGAAAAGAAAGAGAATTTCACAGAACATTCAAATATTAAGCAAAGATTGGAGAACTTCTGCAGTAAACAGTCAATTGATGACAGTTTAAGGAGAGAGCCTGGAGCAAATCAACTACTCCTGTTAGTCAAGTCCAACTTTGAAGAAACTGAGTCAAATTCTGAAATGAAAGAAGATTATTATGAGAATGCAGATATCTCATCATCAGTAAAACAGATTAGTCAGAAAGGTAGGTGCTACAAGACTTTTCAAGTTAATATCACACACCTTTTGCATAGGAGCTTTTGTGACATCTGTTTTCTTGGAAAATGTATATTAAAGGTTTGCAATGATGTTGTTGTGGAATATGTTTGGCCATGGGGTTATAATATGCAGTTATTTTGCTGAGGATTCTAGGAACCATCTTGTAGGGCCAAGAAACCTGAATTTAAAAAATATAATAAATTAATTCAGCTATGCTCAAGAAGCAGTTTTCCTACACAAAACTGCCCACCCTTCCTATAGATCTAGTGAGAGAATCAACTACCATGGCAGGAAGTAATAGTAAAAGCAGTTGGCATGTGATATGAACTCAGAGCACAAGCCAGTGTTTAAAACCACATAAATCTGGCTTTCAAATCCATGTGATCAATATGAATACTAAATATATATTAATACTAAGCACATCTTGGTCTTAATTCTGGCTGAACATTTTCATGGAATAACTATAAGGGATTCTTTAACCTGCTTTTCTCCTCTCTTTTATGTTTGAAAAAACTGCATATGAAAGAGGCTTTTTTTAAAATAGCTGATATTTTACAAAATTTCTTTGCTTCTTTTTTATAATCCATCTACCCATATCCATAATTGGTCATTTAAAATCAGTGTTTTGAACTATAAAAAATTGAAGCCATCCTGGGACATTTCAAGCTACAATGTGAGCCTTTTACAATATGAATATGTACACACATGTGTGCTTGTGTTGTTGAAATGTCACTCCAAACATTTAATTTTATTTTTTTTTAATATTAATCAGGTTATTTGGAAATATTGCTCAGATTTACCTCTCTGGATGACAATGTTTCCAGCAGATTTGGAGGTTGAGAGGTTTATTCTGTTGAAAAATATACATTTTCTTATGGAAAATGTCTGGTATAATCCTGATATAGTTCAAAGCAGATGAAGTTTTAAAAAATTTGTTTCATTCAAAATACCTGCAAAAAAACCTGGTATGACCTCTGTGGCTGTCTTGTTCTGCATTGGTAATGCAAATTTTAAAAAAATCCTGAAGTCAATATACTCTGTGTAGATATACTAGATAGATACCTGTTGCTATGTAGATCAATATCTCAGTATCAGTATCTCAGTATCAATATATAAAATAAATATAGAATTGATGAAATGGAAATCTTTATAGAACAAAGTATAGAATTAAGATACTGAAGGAAAACTGCATGCCAAAATCCTTGGCTTCTTGGACATTAGACCTAAATGGTTAAGGACACAGCACAGAAGTGAGGTGAATCTATGTCTTCCATTTTTATTTTATTTTCTCTTCTTTTATTCTTTCTTCCCTTTTGCCTCTTGCTAAGAATTATCTGTGTGTGTTCTTTCTTATACCTGCCATCTCTCTTTGGCCCAGGGGCATATTTTGATTTTTCTTCATTTCTAGCAATGCTGTGGAGGTCCTATCTTAAAAGAATAAATATGTACATCCAGCATGAATTTTATAGCTCCTTAATATGAATTAAAATCCACTTTTAGTTTGAGAATACCAGCCTACTTTGCCAAGGCATTGGACAGTGTGGGACTTCCTGAGTTTAATACTCTAGTGACAGTGGAAAGGAAATGTGTTGTTTCTCAGCAAAGAGTGAGAACATCTTTCTCACTGTGCCACTGTGGCACTGTGGTAAACAGGATGGGGGAAAAGGGATCTAGAAGTCTCTTGGTATTCTGGTGACTTCATGATTGTATCAGAGAGGAAAAGACCCATGCAAAGGGCACTACAAGTGCACTGCAAGAGATAGGTTTCCTAAATCTCACCAGTAGTCTGGAATAGTGCCCTGGAATGCCCTTGCACTGTTACGTGTGTCTGTGATGCCGATCCAGTTGAAGCCAGAAAAAGGCTGTACAGCCATGAGTGTACCTACACGATCTTCCAGGGAGCCTGTGGAGGCTGGACTTTTTCCCTTTCTGCCCTTTCCAGTGGCTAAAGTCACATTTTCAGAACAGAATATAACACAAGGTCTGTTTTACAATTGTTCTTTTATCTGAAATAATAATACAACAAGGCAGTTTATTCTGCCTTAAATAGAAAGAAATCTAAACCAGGAAAACCTTCATGCATATCTTGCAAGATTATTAGCATTCAAATAGAATTTTATATATCTACGTATTGGCCACTTCAAAAATGTATGATGTTGAACAAGATTCATGAGCAATTTGCAAGTTTCTGCATTAAAATAGTCATGTTCAAATGGTTATGTAGATACGTAAACTAGAGATACTTCCACTTCTCATTGCCTAAATGCCTCAATTAGTCTAAAATATATACTTTCTGAATATTTTTTCTATTATTTGGTATTTTCATTTATATGTTGGTTAGATTATTCTTGTATTTAGAATGTGGAAATATTAAACAGTAAAATTACTTATACAAATTGTGTCACATATTTCTCACAAACAACATCTGGTTATAACTTAGACTTGAAATCAGAAATGGATAAAACCAGAAAGTTACCTTTGAAGAAAGATACCAGGGCAAGTGACAGTTCCCAGGAGGATGCAATAGACCAGTGGGCCAGAAGACGGAAACAATTCAAAGACAGCAAAAAATGCAGTTCAACTGGAGGAAGCTCCATAAACAGCACAATCACTGAGGGATCAAGTGAGTACTTACGTATTACACTTGAGATCTTTCCCGTTTGTGTGATCAACCTATGACAGAGTTTTCAGCTAAGGAAATTGATCTCCAGTTAGCTGTCTGAGTCTCTGTGTTAGTCATTATCATGACTAACATGGAACATCTCTTCTCCTTGGTTAAGCAAACAATCTGACTTAAAAAAAAAGTTGATTCTACCATGCATGTTCATGGTAGAACCTGTTCAAATAATATGCTCAAATAATATTAAGACAAACTCTAGGCACAAACATGTAATCACATGGCAGCAGGTTTGAGGTTATAACAAAAATCATAATCCTTATATGAAAGCCATACTGAGCTGGGAGTATTTCTCTCCTTACAAAGGTAACCACTTGCTCCAACTGCAGTCTAGGCTTGTTGCCTAGATTGTTATTCACTGTAACTCATAACTGTCTCTTTAAGAAACTGTCACCTTGCCACATGCAAATTCATCAGCTTAAACTTCATGGGAAGGAATTTTTAAGATTAACTGCTTAGTGAATTTACATTTCATGCAGATGGAGCCACCAAGCAAGGATTGCACAGTCTAGGGAGAACATATGTGGTACTTCCTACTTGACACTGCCTCACCTCCTGTTTTGCTTTTTTAGTAATATAGAAATACTTTGTGAACATGAAGAAATGTACACTTCCTTGTGGAAGTATTTTGTGCTACAATGATTACTTTTTGGTACAGGAAATTTTATTTTTAGATATATAACCTCCTCTTTGAAGAAGGAAAAATACAAACCTATAGAAGACTCTGAACTCTTAAGACTTCAATGAAGTCCAGTAGATTAAAAACTATAAATATGCTCCATGCCTGTACCAAAGAGGTAAATCCTACATCAACAGAGCCTCAATTCACTGCCTAAACATAGATTTCAGTTTCTAGCTGGGATGCTGGAGGAGCCTGAGATATGTGAACCAGCAAGGAACCCAGGCCTTTTTGAAGTAGTAATTGAACGGCAAGCAGGATGCCCTGAGGTATCTAATATGGTACAGGCTACCTATGTTCAGGTAACTGAGCCAATCCCTAAAGTTTTAATTCCTGTTAACAAAGGAGCATGCATGACTGACATTTCACATGGAAATAAAGATCTTTATTGGTAGCAGTTTTCATTGCTTTCTCCTAGAACAGATTCTAGGCCATCGTATTAGGACTAGAAAGTTACCATGTCAAACCACCTGAGCTCAGAAAAACCTACCAGAAGCTATACATAGCAGGGTAAACTCTTCCTTGATTTCAACAGTAATGTCTCTTGTATATAAAGCTAGACCGTAGATTTTATTAAGTCAAGCATGCGTTGGTTTCATAAAGAAAGCATATATATATATTTTTAAGAAATCAAGTAAAAAAAGAGGAAGTTGCAAGAGGTAGTATTGCTTTCCTTGAGACAAAGTTTTGTGTAGCGCATGGTGTAAACCCAGGGTGGTCTCCAGAACAGGTGACTGGGCAGACAATTCCGTCACAGATTCTCACATCTAATAATTTTGGATAGTATGTTACCGGCCTGAGACTTCTGACCCTTTTGGTTTGGTAGCCTGACTGTTCCCCTGTGTTGGCAGACGTGAGACAACTGTGATTAACATATGGAAGCAGCAGCTCCTTACATACTTACTTCCAGCTGCTGGGAAGAATTTAAGTGAGCTTGTTTGTTGCATCCTTGTTTGACATCTGTTCCAAGAACTCAAGGAGAAAAGAAAATAAATGTTTTGGCATAATTCCATATTGTCGGCATGGCAGTGTGTATAGTTTTGCCTATTTGTCACATTTTAACCTACTCTAACTCTAGTACAATTATAAAAATTCAGCATTAAACTGGCAAAACACTGTGCTGTACTGAGTTATTTGGTGTTAGGATTTAATTTATGCATTCATGGTAGCAAGGTAAAATGAGCTTTAAACATATCAGCATGGTAAAATTTATTTGTCTATTTGCTAGTAGCTTCTTATATAGTTAAGCATATCATCTCATACTTTCTGCATAATAAGGGAGAAACCAGTGGATGTGGTGTATTTGTCTAGACAGACACAACTGAGCACATTTTCTAAGTGATGAAAGAACTTAGATGTGTTCAGGAAGTGACTTCCCAAACAAATACAACTTTAAATAAAGGTTAATTTTTATCTTCTCTGTTTCTAAACTGGGAACCATTTTATGTCAAACACAGATAAACAAAGCAAACAGATCCTTCCTCCAGCTGCATTATAGCAGGCATTTCATACTGAAAGGTACATGATGGTTTTTCCCTCACAGACAATTTGTATTTCCAGTCTATCTGTTGGCACAGCGTCTGATGATGTATACTTATATATGACTTTCACCATGCAGTCTTAACTTTGAAGTTTCATCTCCTGGTCTACTAGGGAAGTTGTCAGACTATTACACAGCCTTTTTGTTTACATTCAACTTGCTGTTTATGACCTGTTACAGCCAGCTGCCTGACATCCTATTGCCTTGGAGCCTCAGCTTTAGCAGAGAGCTAGAGATCTCCTCCATTTCCACGTGAACTCATTGCAAGACATTGTGAATGTAAATTATTACAAAACATGAGTCTGAAAATCCTAGGATAACACATCATACAAATATTCAATAGCCTATGAAGGAACTAGCCAGGAGTTCTATCGTTAAAGAAAAACAAAACAAAACAACCAGCAAACTATTATTACCTCACCTCTTTTTAAAAAAACTTCACATGTCTGGAAGACCTAAGATAAAGCAAACAGAAATTATAGCCATCAATGCCCCTGTCATGGAAGATACTTTTCATCTTTTCTTTTGTCTTCTGATATGCACTGAACTCATACTTAATTTCTAGAAGATTTGTTTGATTTCCTATCCAAATGGGTCACATAAGATAGCTTAATAGCTAGCTGAAGTCAGATTTGTCTTAAAGAGTTGCACCTCTTCTTTTGACTTACTCAAGTCCAACGTCCATTAGCCTGCAGTATTGTGCTCTTATATTTGGAAATCCTTGCAGTCTTCTCCTTTAACAGCAACAAAATTGAGGAACTCAGTAAAAACATTGCAAACAGTTCATTAAGAAGCTTGTGGCACTTCTTCCATGCTGAGTGGCTGAGGTCTTTTATTCTTCATGCATTTTCCCTCCTGACATAAATTTTACTTGTTTTATCGTCATGACAGTAAATTCAGAGGATGCTCGATCGGTAGATCTGGGACTATATTCTGAGAATGAGGACAGAGGCTTTTATACAGAAAACTTTCATTCTGCTTCCTGGGTTTTCAGAGGAGATGATGTCTCTCCAGATAACAGTCCTAGATGTCTCAGCAAAAGACCTAGACCAGTGGCAAGTAAGTTGCTAGAGCAACAGGTAATAAATGTCATAAAAAATTTCTTTTGGGCACTCTGAGGATTTCAGGGGAGCAATGTTTTGGAGAAGATGCTGGTCGCTTATGCTAAAGACAGAAAAAGGAGCAACCCAAGAATCCTAAAGATGATTTAAAAAAAAATAGTTTTTATTTAACTATTGTCTTGCAAAATATCATCATTACTTGATAAACTGGTAAAACTTCATGACTAAACCTCATGAGATAAGGGTATAAGGCAGTGTAATTCCATTACTTATTCAAGCATGGCAAAACCATGGAGGTATTTATGGTCATAAAGTATTATAATGGACATAAAAATCTGTTTTACATTAAACTTTAGATGTGGTTGATCCAGAAAGAAAATAATTATTTGCTATATGTATGAAGCATTGTTCCATTTGTAGCTTAAATCTGTGCAAACAGATATAGTGAACAGCTTTTTCAGGGGGGTGGGAGTTTTCCTTCACTTCTCAGATGTTATGTTACTCAAAAATAACACAGTTCAAAGAACTAAGACAAACTGAAACACCCCTGTAGCTTTCCAGGAAATTTTTCTTTGTTGGAGCTCATAAATCATTCAGAATATGAGAGAGAACAAATGTCCTCTATAAATCTTCTGATATGAAAAATTTCCTTTAACAGACATGAGAATATTCTGGAAAACCATTTTGGTTGCTTCCTATCCCAGGGGAGAGCTCAGAACTTCAGCAAGATAGTTAAAGTCAGTATTGAAGTATCTGTTTTGGACAGGTAACATCAATTGGCCTGCTAGTAAAGTAACCTTTAAAGAAATTTCTGTCTTCCAAATAGTACACAATTTGAAAACAAAACAGCTGCCGTAAATTACTATTGAATTGGCCTCCATTAATAAAATAAACCACAGTAAGGTAGTTAAATAATCAAAACCAGAAACTCCAAAAAATCAAATTTACAATTAAGTCCTTCTTAAGCATAAGATTTGCTAAAGAACCAGGCCATTTAAGTCAGAATAACAGTACTATTAGACCCTGTGAAAGAGAGGGAAGTAGGCAATTAGACCCTGATCTTCCTTTTTACTGAGGGTGATTCCTTTAAGTGTTAAATTCTGCTGAGTTGAAAGAGATTTCAGCTCCCCTTGGCAGAAGATGCCACTGTGGCTGTGGAGGTTTGACTACAGGACTGGAAGGCAGTATAGGAGTGTGGAGTGGAAGGATTAACAATAGGAGAAGAAACAACTATCCATAAGATAGAGGCCTTCTGAAATATAAAAAGAATAAAACTACAAGAAACAGATTTAAACCCATTTGAGAAATTAAAATGTATTTTGTATTTGCAGCATAGAGGTGTGCCACAGAAAGCACGAGTGTTTTTCTCTCCCATAACATCATCAGTAAAGTGGAATACCTGAATATTTCAGCTCTTCATTACAAAGTCCAGGGACTTAATTTAACCTGCTGTCTGCCTGTGCCCCAGCATGAATGATATTTGATCTGTTGCGGTATATGGGGTGTCACTGTCTGAGGACCAGCAGTAAACAGTCAGGAGTGATACTGAAAGCACCCCAACCATTTGAAGAATCAGTAACACTCAGTGCCTACAAAAAGTTTTAAAACAGACTGCTGTTTATTAAATTGAATATGTGGAGAAAAAAGGTATCTTTTCTATTTCCAGTTCGAGAAAGAACTGTGAAGATCGCTAAAGGAACTGGCAATTACCCTTGGGGTTTCAGGATTCAGTTCTCAAAGCCTATCCTTGTGACTGAAGTTGACACAAGTAAGTTGTGTTTGTACTGGTTAATTTCTCCTGTGAAAATATTTAAAAAATAAATACATAATATTCTATTATACACACTGATATATATATATATATGATATATATCTACATGATACAATATGATCTACATAAAACATCTGTTTTATAATAATTTCTAATATAGATGTACACAATAATTTCCATAATTAGTGGGTGCAAGGTGTTTGATAGCATGAACTGTTCCTGAACAACTGTCTTAGAGCCCCACTGTCCCTAGGGGTAAATCCAACTCCACTGCCCTGTCTTCTTCCGTTTCAGTTCATACCTTGTGCAAGTGCTCACATTCAGTTTCTCTTGAGATGTAAAGTCTAAAACTTTTGTGGACTGGCATCCATGAATGACAATAGGCCTTTAAAAATTAAAATGAGGATGCAGTGATCCTTCTAATATTTACAAAAATCTTATTGGCTAGGGACACTTCTGCTTGGATCCATCAAGCCATCTGTCACTCTTGACAGGTAGGCTGTTAAATTCTTTTGGGAATTATGATGATTGTAAGGAACTCCAAAAGAAACTCCAAAAAATGGCAGATGATTTTCAGCAAAGATGAAATGTAATATTCTGCTTCTAGAGAAGAATGAGCTAGCTGTACCATGCCTTAATAATGGCATTGGCACTTTCACTTAGGAATGAGATCTTGGGAGTCACCCCTGGAAGGTCTCTGAAGTCATTGGTTCTGTGCGCAGTCAGCTTAGAAATCTGGCTAAAAGCTGACTCAGTCAGTAACAGCAGAGAGAATGAGACACAGGCAGACTGTCACTTTACTGCTGCTGAAGACCTTGGCTCATCTGAAGCTAGAGCACTGCTTCTCTACTGCTCTGCATCTCAGGACAGGCACAGTAGAATTAGTAAAAGAGCAGAAGGTAAAGGAGACTGTGATAGATACTTACTAAAAAAACCCCAGATACTATGCAAAATGTCATCCCGTACCGAGAAGGTTAATGTATGCCTTCTGGCATGTCATCTGAGAATAGCTCTGTCACTATTACCAGCCTTATGTATTAGATTGTCTATCATCCTGACAACAATGGGAAAGCCTGTGAATTCAGCAGCCTGTGAGTTTGTAAGTTTTTTACCTAAGTACAAATAAAATAATACCTCATGCATACAATAGCTCTGACACTTACCAATTTATCCCTACTAGTTAAAATTAAGTATAGCAACTCACATTTTATATCACTCTTTTATTTGTATGTTGTTTTCAAACTCAGTTGCTTTAAAACAGTGACAACATTTAAAAAATAGGGTTTTTTTCAGGCAAGCTTGTAGTAAAATTATGTTTTTTCAAAATATAACTCATTTCATTGGGAAGAAATTCTTCCCCATGAGAGTGGTGAGGCACTGGCACAGGTTGCCCAGAGAGGCTGTGGATACCCCATCCCTTCAAAAGTTCAAGGCAGGGTTAAATGGGACTTTGAGCAACCTGGTCTAGTGGAAGAGGATTGGAACTAGATGAGCTAGATGATCTTTATGGTCCCTTTCAGCTAAAACCATTCTATGATTCTATAATGAATATTTTAATAATAATTTACAGATCACTTATAATCATAAAGTCTGGTATGGCATGCTCAAGGCCAGCACAACCCAAAATGTTCTGACATATGCAAATGATTTGTAATACACATGAGGGTGGGCCAGGGCTTTATCATGCCTGTTTATTATTAAGCTTTTACGAATCTTTTCCCTACAATTTCTAAGCATTCTCAAAAATACACTGAAGGATCACATTTTCTGCATCATAAGGTACAAAATCTTTAAAAGCATACATTAAATGCTAAGGACATGGTTTAATGTTTTCCAAAACCATTCTTTCACAGTCCTTTAGAAATGATTATTCATAAAGGAGAAGATAAATACTGTATCTGAGAAATTTGTAACTGCGATTTATATAACTGTGTATTGGTGCCCATGAATAGAACATATTTATCACCTCCCTAGTTTGCTTCCATTCCTGACTGGCATGTGTATGAGCACTGTTCCATTAGGAATGCATGTGCTTTGCAATGGTTAACAAATAAGCAAAAGGTGAGGCATTAAAAAATCTTATTCAATTCTTCCTTCACTGGGAACTTTCTAACTTAGCGTGTAATTTCTTCCTAAAACCAAAAATCCTCTAAATGCCATATCTAAATTATATTAACCAGCAAAGACGAGTATCAGTACAGAAGATCCTCTTTTGGGGTTAAATTCAAAGCTTATCAGAATGATAGATTTTATTTCGTTCTCAGATACTGAAATGTCTATTTGCATTCTAAAGCATTTAGATCCCAATGGCATTTTAAATGAAATTTCTCCACTGCCAGTGATTATCCAGGGCTGCACCAGTATCCAAATCCTGAAGCTTCATTTACAGATGAGTAACAGGTTGGTCAGTAAAATTGTTTCCACCTCCAAGTTGACATAATGAAGGCCCTAAAACATAACCCTTGACTGGTTGGACAGTGTCTTGGTTTGAAAGACAGGTGTCTGCTGAGGAAGGCAAGAGCCTCCCTTGGAATGGAAAATGTAAACCCCCTCCCTCCAAAGTATTATAATTTTGAAATTAAGGGGCTCTCAGGCAAAGGTATGAGAATAAGAATAACAGTTCTTTACTAGTATGTATAAATAAAGAAAAAAAACCCACCACAACTTAATAGGAAAATTAAAAATTAAATGCAGTNCTTGCATTGCAACCTCAGACAACAGATACTTGTTTTGCTAGAAAAGTGTGATCATATAGGCATGCTTGATATTTAGCGCTAAATAAAGTTTTGTGTTTGTTTTTTGGTTTGGGGTTTTTGGGTTTTGTTTGGTTGTTGTTGGGGGTTTTTACTGTTTTATTTTATTTTTCCTTTTCGTTTTTCTATTCTTTAATTTCCAGACAGTGCAGCTGAAGAGGCAGGGCTTCAAGTTGGGGATATTCTGATAGCAGTCAATGGAACTGATGTCACCAGCATGCCACATTCAGAAGCTGCCAATCTGGCAAGGAAAGGTAATTCTGAAATCACAGTAAATTAGATAAACCGGTCAGGTTTCCTGTTCAATGCTCCAAATACATCCAGACAAATGGGGTGATGTAGGTGACAGAAATCTCAGTTAATAGTTTANCCACCTGGTTTTAACACCTGTCCTGTTAATAGAAGATCCCCCCTGGAGTTATGACAGATGAGTCAGGGAAAAGATAAAGAACACCACCCTACCTGGTTTAACACATGGCAATAGAATACTACTTTTGGTTACACCTTGCATTGCAACCTCAGACAACAGATACTTGTTTTGCTAGAAAAGTGTGATCATATAGGCATGCTTGATATTTAGCGCTAAATAAAGTTTTGTGTTTGTTTTTTGGTTTGGGGTTTTTGGGTTTTGTTTGGTTGTTGTTGGGGGTTTTTACTGTTTTATTTTATTTTTCCTTTTCGTTTTTCTATTCTTTAATTTCCAGACAGTGCAGCTGAAGAGGCAGGGCTTCAAGTTGGGGATATTCTGATAGCAGTCAATGGAACTGATGTCACCAGCATGCCACATTCAGAAGCTGCCAATCTGGCAAGGAAAGGTAATTCTGAAATCACAGTAAATTAGATAAACCGGTCAGGTTTCCTGTTCAATGCTCCAAATACATCCAGACAAATGGGGTGATGTAGGTGACAGAAATCTCAGTTAATAGTTTAATGCATTACTATTTCATACAGTAGTATTGGTGAGATCATTTTTTATCTGGACCTTGTTTTCTAAACACTTTAGAAAATTATTCCCCAAAGAGCATGTGACAGTAATGGTTTTGGCTCTCCTGTTAAAAAGAAAGTGACTCAGAAAGCCCTGAAAGTGACTGCAGAGAACAAGTGTCTTATTTATGCCTTATACTTCCTTGGGGAGAAACTTCACGTATTCCTTCTATTTCTCTGTTGCCAACACCTGAAGTCTCATCAGGCGATCAGAGAGTTTCTTCCATGAGGCATCCTTTTGTACCAAACACAGAAACAGTCAGAGACATTAGTCATGTATATTCTTCCCAGAATTATGATGACTAAAACCCAAAGATAGCCACATTTGCATGCTGAAAATTAATTTACTGCTATTTCCTTATTTATCCCAGATAAAGTTTTGACAAAGGCTCATGGGAAATTCAATATATTAAAATAGTTTTACAAGACAGTGACAAACTTGACTTGACACATACCGTTTTCTTTAATTATAGAGGTGCCGTTCACACTGTTGTATTTAAGAGAATGTTGAGTGTTTCAGCAGATAAATCTCTGATTACTGGTGTTTTTAACTCCTCAGAAAACACCCTCTGGATTAAATGTTTGCACACTGACAGCATTCCCAAAGTCAAATATCCCCCAAAAAGAAACCCAGCAAATGTTTTGCAGATGAAAGTGTGTCATAGTCACATTTCTCAATCTGCCTTCAGACATTACCACCCGTTCTTTAGTGTTGATACAATCAGAATTTC
Organism: Donacobius atricapilla; assembly: GCA_013397315.1. NCBI lineage: Eukaryota > Metazoa > Chordata > Aves > Passeriformes > Mimidae > Donacobius > Donacobius atricapilla. The sequence goes on along the minus strand of WBMY01014676.1, from coordinate 106,569 downwards.
AGGCCTTTAGGGTCAAAATCATAGCTATATTGATACTGTCAGCAAATACGGTGATGTTGTATCTCATTGATGATATAGATAACATATTTTTTTAAATCTTGCAATCTATCTTCTCTTCTGAGTGCTTACCTTTTGCAAATGATAAGTAGATGCTTTAGCACAGGTTAGCTTCCAACAGCCAGCCTCCTCAGCGAGGAGCACAGGAAGGGTTAGAATACTCCAAGGCATGTAAAATAAAGAATTCTCAAGAGCATATATAAGATGACAGAGACTGAAGGTGCCCCTAAGAGCATTCTCAGCAATTTTTGGTTAAACCTCAATTTATGTACAACCATTTGAGCAAAGAAATTCAATTACTTCTCCTAACTGATAAAATAGACATGTTCCAATGCTGCTGCTTGCAAAGATAGGTGACAGAATTTTTTTTAGAGGTGTCTTCAGATAGCTGGCTCCGTTACTAGTTCTCAACACAAAATGAGTTTCATTCCTGAATTTGTGTCAAAAGAAAGCCAAGTAACACTTGATTTAATATGCTTCCTTGGCTGGTCTGCTACTTGCTGCTTCTAGAAGCTACATTGGGAGGACATGGGCATGGTATAGGATACCACTCCTTACCCTAGAGGGGTAATCAGTAATATTGACACATTTATAGTTTTGACTTATGTTTTCACATGTAATATTTTAGGTCCTGATATCCTGACTATGATAGTGGGATCCGACATCAGCCGTTACCCCAATACCCCCAAACCTACCTGCCGAGGATATCTGCATAAACGAACACAATCTGCAATACTGAAGGGCTGGAGAAAGAGGTGGTTTGTACTGAAACATAATGGTTATCTACACTATTACAAACACAAGAAGGTAAGGAGAGTGGCTGGTGAGGAATTAAACTATATCCTGAATTATGAAGTTCAGCAGTTCTGTACTCAAATTTACAGATCATTATCTTGACTTGTGGTAAATTACAGCATAACATCAGCACTACAGGGTTTTGCATGAGGTGTATAAAGGAGGCTTGTTGAGTGCTCTTCTACAGTTCTCTGTCCACCTGACATTTCCAGCAGAATTGCTGGTAGTCTTGTTTCTCTACATCTATCATGTTACACACATGAGCCTCTAATCAGAAATAGGCGGCAGAGCCACTGGGTATGAAACAGAAAAATCTGGCCAGCGCTTTACTTCAGCACTAGCTATTCTGCTTCCAAAACAAAACCAAGTAAAAAACTTCACACTAAAAAGATACAAACATGTAGGAACAGTCTTTTGGAGAAATTTTATTTTATCATAACCAGATCCATCATCAAACTCCTGACATGTAAAAATCGATATCTAGTTATACTTTTAAACACTTTCCAGTTTTTGATCAATTAAATATCACAAAGACAGTGTTAGATTAATTAGAGTGAGGATTAGAAGGTGCCCCATAATCTTATATTCACTAAGATTTAATTACATTTTCACTTCTTTTTTTCAACCAGTAGGCTTCTTTTAATTCATTTGTTCCTCAACTATCTTATTTGTGGCACTAAGAAAATAAATATTTCAATCATGCAAACTATGTACATTTGCTTTTTCTTAAAAAGAGTAAATAAATTTAAAGCATTGCTTAAATATTTTATAGCAATAGCTAACTACTGTTTATTTTCTTGCATTATCCAAGACTAGTGCTCTTCAATTACTTTTAAAATTATTTCATGCTGGTTTTTTGCTGTCTGTCTCTGGACTCCAAAGAATACGCTGAAATATTGAGGTGCTATATTAGCAGATGAAAACACAAGGATTTTCTTCACTGCCTTGTGCTTACAGTGTACTCTAGAAAGTCATTTAGTAACAAAGAGAGAAAGATACTTAAAACAAATACAGGTCTTCACTACTGAGAGGTCTAACACCCAAGTGTAATAAGAAAGATCTCAAGTGGATTCACTGGCACTTCTTTCTTTTGGCATGATTTCTCTCAGGATGTAAAAAGAGGACTGCTCATCCCACTTTTCTTTCTAAGGTAATTACAAATAATATTTTTTGTTTAACACAGCTTTTATTTATATGCCAGCTGCATAATTAAATTGGCAAGATTATGTTTCAGGCTTTGCCTCATTCTGGAGGAAAATTTTTTTCATTTACTGTATCTAAGAAGTTCTTTGAAATAGTTAATTGAAGGCAAGAATAATTCAGGAAGAAAAGAAAATTCAGAATAAGCTGTCACTATCCACCAAAATAGCCAGGGTAATCAGTTTACTTATCTTCACTCTGTTGTTAAGAACATCAACTCACATTGGTGTATTTCCAGTGACTCCAGCAAGGCCATGCCTGATTTTCAGTTGTGTAAGAAGACAATTAGGCTTTTTATTTAAGCCTGAAATATAGCATATAATGTTTTGTACTGGAGAAAGGAAAGGGTGATTCATCTCTGCTTTAGTCCATATCAACAAACAGAGAGGGCTAGATTTCCTCATCATTGCAATCTACAACCAGAAATTATCCATCTTGAAGTTTTCTCTTCCCACCTACCTTAAAAAGATTTCTGGAACTTTTTACATTTGACTATCCCATGTAATTGCTGCTCTTTTTGACTCATCTCTAGCCAATCACACAGTGGTGAAGTGATAGCTGTTGCAAAATATTCAGTCACTTCATATGCAAGGTTACTTTCTTTTCCCTCAGATACTGCCAACAGATGTCCTTGACTCTACAATCCATATAAATAGCTAAAACATATTTTTCACCTCAGTAGTTTTATCTGTGATTGCCACCTCAGAGCAGAGATATTTTTGTGTTAGAACCTTGGTTTTGCTAAATTACTGAGATCAGCAGAGATAAATGATTTATAATACTTTTACCTACACTTGGCGACCATGGAGTTTCACTATATATTCTACAGATCTGATCCCCTGTTGTCCAGAACACCAGATCTTCTCAAACATGCTATTTCCTTATTTTTCAACATGTCCAATTTTTCTCTTAAAGGAAAGATATCTGGAAATTGTAAGGAGACAGATGTGAATGTACACTTAAATCCTTCCCTAGGGTAGGTATAAGCACACAAGTTTCTTGTGCTTGAAATTTACAGATTTTTTCAGGGAAAGCTGAAATGGCCTCAATGTAGTCACACTCCAATCCTTTCTTTACAGATAGCAATGCTTACTCCTCTAAAAGTACCATTTGCTGCTCATCACAGTAAAGGGGCTGCAAAGTCACCACAAAATGTTTGTGGTGAAGACTTCAGTATAGGACAAATAAGTCTTAATCAGCTTTACATGAGACCAATAAGATAGAAAAATCAATCTATCTCACAGCCACAGAGCACCACTTCAACGTCTTAAATCTCTGAGTTGTCATCAGCAAGTTGCTTTTAGAACATGGCAGCTAACTTGAAAACCTTAAAATATGTTACAGTCTTCAGGATAAAAAAATACTGATCTTGTGACTTCATTAAAGAAAAAGAATATGATTTCCAGGACCCAGGAACAGAGGGCCATTAAGCAGTTTAAACACTGTGGAGCATGCATTCATTTATCATGGGGGCATACCTGCTAGAGTGCTACCAGTGTTCGAGGCTTAATAGGAAAACACAAAGATCAAGAAGGCATTATAGTCAAAAACTTGTTTCCCAAAATTCCTCATTACAAATATCCACCATGTAAGGAGTTCAACAAATTCATTACTGGCTTTTACAAAACCACTAAAAGTACCAGTGAAAGCCAGAATTTCCTATTTTCAATTTGTCATTGCTTTCTTGCTAAGTAAGACTGGATAAATAAAAAAAAAACATGTATTACAAGCTCCTCTCTGGTTTTTATCTTGCAGTGTTTCTAGGAATCATTTCCAGCCCCTTGGACATAAGTAGAACCTAGTAAAGAGGATAGTGAGACAGATCTAGCAGCTGAAAGGAAATTAAGAAATAAGTATCATTGTGGTTATCATCCAGGAGAAACGCTAAAGGAGGCCTGTCTCCAATAGGAAAGTGTTATCCATGTATCTCCATGACAGACTTCCTTTCTAGAAGTCAAAGATTGGTAAGTTCTTGTTGGAGTCCAGGGCAGGTGGAAAACACCTCAAACTGCCCTGCGGGGTCTGAAACCCTGGCAGAGACCCTGGCAGAGACCCTGGCAGAGACCCCAGGAAAGCACAGCCTTNCCCTATTTAGGGAGATGTCAGGGTTAAAAACCCCCACAAATTCTAGTTGAACCAGCTCTATCAGGTCTTTGTATTACTTTTTAATTTATTCCATTTCACTGTCCAATACCCTCAGCTAAGAATAATGTAGAACTATAGTAGTTAGAACTAAAGATCTAAAGAGTATGGGTTTGTTTCCAGCATTTTGTATGGACTCCAAGTAGGAAAGTCAAAAGAAAAATTGTAATAGGAAGGAAGTAGGAGCAGTTACGGCAGAAGGAATTGGAAACTATTGTCCTGACAGTAGAAAAGAGCATGCTTTAGAGATTCTTTAGAGTAGTGAGAGACTGAACTGTGACTAGAGCGAAAATGGACTTTCAGGTGTAGCCCCAAGTCTCAGAAAAATGGCCTTCATTGTAGTTCATGTTCGTGATGCTTTGAAATATGTTATAAGAAAACTGCAACATATACTCATGAGAAGCACTCTTCCTGTGGCAGCATTGAAGCACAGAGATGTGCTTCTTGTCAGTCTTCATTGTAATCATATATAATAATATCTCGTTTAGAAAGATAATTATGATTTGCATTTTTTAAGTTCACAAGTTTGATGCCTCTAGGAAGCTCTTAGTCATAGTGTGAGTGACTTAAGATGAAGTATCTCAAGGCTGAGGGGAGGGCAGTGAGAGCAAAGACATGCATTTCATATCATCCAAAACAATTAGACCCCAACCTACTAAATAACTATTACATCACCTAAATCATTAGATGTTAGGGCATATCCCTGTTTCCATTAGAATAGAAGAGAGAAGGAAAAAAATGCTTTTAAATTATTTTCATTTCTGTGGTATATAGAGTCCAATTATTACACCAAGAAAGAAATCCCCTGCCTGTCATGTGCAGAGCCTTCACAGCATTTCAACCTATGACAAATATTCAATCCTTTGTTCTCTTGAACAAGCCTTTGTGTTCCTTGCTAAGCCTAATCACTTTATATAAAAGGCTTAGCTAGAAATAGATTTAGGTCTGAGCCATTGCTCATAGAGATACCACTTCTGTTTGTTCTTTATTCTTGTTTGGAGCTGTATCGCCATAGTCTGGAAGCTGCTATATTATATAGTGCCTGTGTATAATCTGATTTGTTTATGTTTTCCATAACTCACATGGCTTCAAAATGTATTTTTCAGTTTACATTTAGGAACCTGCTGAATCCATTCTCTCTAGTACATCCTCTGTATTATTTCTATTGAGAAATTAGAAATAATGCTAGCTGCTGATATGCATGTAAATTTTGGCCTAAGAGATTGCATACCCTGACCCAGAGAAAGTCATACACAGATACATGATTTAATATGATTCAAATTGTTCAAAATTTTTACTCAGTCAGTAGTTCTTCCTGTGAGACTTGGCCCTGTAAATTGTTCATTACCTTTTGCACAATTAATTGCAGCAAATTACTCAGCCTCAAGAGAAGAACCAACGGGACCAACTGGAATGTGAAGATTAATCATTCCATGAGACTGTTTGATTGTACTTCATCTGACAGCCAGTACTGTTTGGTGTAGGATAGTTAGGTTCTTCAAATCAGAGTAGCTTTATATCTTTTCCCATGTTGCTTTTTTTGATCTTCAGGATGTTTCTACTCTATCTCTAGTTTATATGTAAATTATTTAAAGCAAAACAAAATGAAAAACTAAGTAAATTCATCTCTATTGGCAAAAAAAATGCCATATGAACTGTTCTGGAGTCTAGGGTTCCCTGTTCACTGACATACACAAGCCCTTTCCTCCAGGGCAAAGGAAATAGATGTAAGGGAAAAAGATATAAAAAGCCTTAGTTGCTTCACTGCGTTGATGTGCCCAAAGCTCAATGAAGGAGTAAATGTAAACAGGCTTTAAATGTCATTTCCTTAAAGAACGAAAAAATGAGCCTACCACAAAATACAGTGATTAGAAAAAAAGACATAGGGAGAAGATTTTAGTGATATACTAAGCAAGCAGCACCAGACCTCAAGGAGAAGCTTGTCAGAGAAAATCAGAGAATAATAGATTGTGAAAATGCCAGTGAGGGTTGTGGACACATCAGCTATCATGGAGAAAGCTAGGCAAATGAGAAAGAAGCACAAAGGAAAAAAATGTTCTGTTTCCTGTCTCAATTAAGACATGTCTATTTAAAGAATAGTGGAGCACATCCAGGAACATATTTTTGAAAGAAGTCAAAAATTTGGTCATGCCACTACTGACCTGAAACCAATCTGAACCAGTAGGGTTCAGTTCGGGGCAACTGCCAGACACTTCCTACTGCCAGTCTCTCAAGCTAGCCAGACTTCCATTTCTGCTTTCTAGCACTGCTCAGTTTTCACACTGTCTTTTAGATTCCTTCTAGGATTTGATATTGTTTTCTGTAAAGTTACTTTCATTCCCTATTATTAGTAGTTGGAGACTCTTTTGTATTTACTTTCAAGTTCATTTCATTGTTTTTCCTGTTGTTTTGTTTTTTTTTTTTTACTGCTGAGAGCATGAAATGTGCATATATTTCCTCAGCTGCTTCTTAAAGATACATGAAGAAACTTAATTTGTACAGCAAATATAGCTGTGCTTGAAGAAAATTTGACTACAGTGAATCACTCAGGAAATACTATGAATGGCATTACTGAAATTCAGGAATTGCTTGTACCCAATTAGATAAGGCTGCATGCACTACCTTAAATGAGCACTACCTACAATATAGGAAGGAGATATCTAATTTTCTATATTTATTTCTTTCTGATTTCAGTTGCTCATCATTATACATTGTTTAATACTCTAAATTTTTTTTTCAGAAACATTTGACCTAATACTCAGATCATCTTAGGAAAACCAGCAGTATAGGAATGGTTACTTCAGACGTTTCTCCTGTTCATAGAATAGCATTTACCAAAAAAATACCTGGTTCCTGCCTTCTACCTAGAGAATGTCATCCATGTTTGATACTGAAGACTGCCTAGAATTCATGAAGTAGATGATCACAACCTTGAGGAAAGAAATTTTTTGTTTGTTTGTTTAGCACAGAATGGAACAGTAGNGTACATGGACTGAACCACAAATTAACATACAACACAAGTGATAAAACACGCTGCTACAGTAGTAACTAAAATTTGAGTTAGATTTCATTTAAAATCTGTACAAAACATATGATCATCTCAAGCAGCATCACATAGGTTTATCAGGTTCCATAATGGCAGTATCATCAATTGGTTGCACTTTAGTCGCAGGCATAAGAAATTACTTTTTTAATTGTTTGTTGGGGGTTTTTTGGTTTTGTTTGTTTGTTTGTTTTCTTTTTTTTTAGACTTAGNCTTTTTTTTTTTTCTTTTTTTTTTTTTTTTTTTGCAATGTACCTTTGGCACTTTTTGTAGCAGAGGGATATCTGCCAAAGGAATGATCTCTTATTCATGAAAGCCACCTGAGTGGAAAAACACCCCTTACAAATGTGCAGATGGCACATAGGCCATGATGGTCGCAGTGAACAAGATAGTGCTGGCCTAATTGTTTTATATGGTCATTATGGCGGTCTTTTCCAACTTCAACAATTCTGTGATTCTCTGATCTGGATTGTCAGAATTAGGGGAGCACAGCTCTCTATCCTTTAGTGAAGGGTATTTGGTCTCCCTTTAAATGCCGCCAATTCATCTTATTCCCTTCCTAGATGTCTTTGAAACACGGTGAACATAAATAATTCTTGCGGTCACAGAACCTCTATTTACGTTCATTCTAGACACCACAGAAAGTGTTTACAAAACAAGTTTATAGGGACGTGCTGTAATAGTGGTCAGTCATTTCAGTATCTAAAGTGACCATTGCCTCTGGACCACGGACAGGATCCTACTGAATAATACCTGCTTGGCACAGTGCTGGCTGTGCTTTGCTCTAGGAAGGGGGTCTGGACCTAAATACATTTTGGTTATGCAGTCTTTGCAATGTTATTTTATGTCTGAAGGCATTATAAGTAAAGTAGTCACACAGCACTGACAATTTGCAGGATTGCCTTCATCTTCTTCAGTTTTATATTAAAAAACTTTAGCATTAAAAAAATAGGAAGACAAGAAAGTGTAAAAAATCTAAGAAATTTATTCATTAATATTTATTTATTCTACTGTCATTATTAGGGACTTTTTATTCCTACAGAAGAATTATGTACAACAAAGAGATAATTACATATGCCAGTGAGAATACAATCAAGCGTTTAACTATTTAATTCCCACAAGTGCATTTTTTTTCATGGAAGGCTCTATATGTTTGGTTTTTTTCTTTTTAGGCCAAGAAAAAATTACATGAGGCAATTACAGTTCACCTCCTACTGACAAAATTTAATTAATTCCCAACAATCAACCAGTTTTATTCTATGAGACTCCACTATGCTTTTCAGCGGCCCCAGCATTAACTTTCTTTTTTCATTTTATTCTCACCAAATTTGATGCAATTGTTAGAGCTCCAGTCACAGATCTTCAAGGAAAAGGGGCTGGGAATATTTCTTAAAACACAGCTAGAGTTCACTGTCCAGATATGTGCACCATTGTTTTGAATTTATATGTATTTAAGAGGAGCTGGGCTGGGAAAGTGTGAGGTTAAACTGCTTCACCTGCACATGTCCATAAAGGAGCTTAATGGCTCTTTATTACTAGCCACAGAGAAAGACATTGGCAGTGCCCTTCAGTCTCAAAGAGCTTTGATAGAATCAGGAACAATCAAAAGGGTTTTGAAGTGCTCTCCATTAAGGGTTGTATGAATTGTATGGTAAGGTTTATGAACATAATGGTATTTACAGCAACTTTGCAAAAGAACTCAAATTTTCAAAGGAACTCACTCTTTTCAAATTTAAGTCTTTTTTGCCTCTATCTACGCATATAAGGTGATGGCTTCAGCATAAACCAAACTGCAAATGTTATACTGATTATCAGAGAGACCCAGGATCCTAAATTCTTCAGTGTGCTTTGAAAATCCTGGTATCACTCATCTGTACCCTCGATGTTTGGAATATCTACTCATACCTAGAAAGGTTTTTTGCATGCAGATATGGCTTCTGATGTACCAAAAACAATTAAAAGAGCAAAAACAGAGATGCAGGTTTAGAGGGTGTTTGATTAGTTTGTCTCTCGCAGGGATCAGTTTCATATTAGCTCTGAACTTTGGGCACTGTTTCTTTCTAATTGCAGGATGAAGGGAAGTGCAGACCCCTGGAAGTAACAAAGCTGGAAGGAGCAGAAATTGGTGTCGACACCAGTCTGGGTAAACCATTTGTTTTTAAATGTATACCTCAAGCTGGAAACAGGACTTTCTACTTCTGTGCAACTTCCAACCAAGAAATGAAGCGGTGAGTGATCTTTTATTTTAACAGCATCTGTTTTGTTGTTCTGGTGTGGGAAGAAGGAGGTTGAATATTTGGAGGGTGTTCACAATACCTACCTTGATCCTTAGCGAAAAAAATTTTAAATCTATCAGCAACTTAAGGGAAGATAATGTTTCTATTTCACAATTACAGAAGCTTCAAAAATTATTTTTCAGTTTCATAGCTTTTTTTCTCTAAATAAAATCTTTAATGTTCATGTTTCATTACCCTCCTGAATTCTTGATTTATCCTGAGAACAAAAACTTCACCCCTATTCTCATGCCTTCTCTTCCACCGTTATATCAAAGGGAAGTGTAAATTTTACTGTGGATGTAAACTTGCTTATCAAGTCTCTCTTCTGCCCAACAAGGACAGTACTAGTAATAAATACAATCCCATCTTCATCTCCTTTTCTGTCATTCTGTCACATATTCATTTTAGTACTTTAGAATGCAAATGTGCCACAAAAGCATGTTGTTTCTGATAAGAGGCAATGTTTTCGGGTTTGATGGAGAGTTAGAATTTAAAAATACCATTTTGCATTTCCCAAAGACAACAGCTGACTAAACAAAGAGCCTAAAATCACCCGTAATACAAGCAATGGAGTAACAACTTTCAAAAAGTACTGAAGTCAAGCCTTATTTTCCTCTTTGTTTTATTGTGAATTGCCAGGAAAATAAAGCTGTGAATGAAGTTCAGAGTTTGGTATTCATAGACCCATTTTTTATATCATCTTACTACTTAACATAACCCACCAGTGTAATAGCAGAGCATTTTGCATTTCCAAATTTTATGTCATCCAAAGCACAACAGAGTAACTTTGCCAACAAACAGCTTGCTTTATTCTGTAGTTTCCAGTTTAAGGGTTTTTTTACGTTTCTCACAAATTCATTATCTGCATTATGACAAAGACAAGGAGAGTAATCCTTTAGCCTGACAAGCTGAACTATTTTTTGAACTATATATTTTGATATATAGTTTCCCTTGTCTGCCATATTGCTTTAATTTATTACAATGTGTTATACAGCAAGCTTTGAGATTTATATTTTTGAGAGTCAGCAATGTTTATTTAGTTTTAATTCAACTACTTTTCTGACTTAATGTCTTGAATATGTCCTGAAAATTGTGCATCCCTTTAGATGCTGCGTATGTCAGCAAGAATTAGAAGAGGCAGTGAAGCGTATTTGTTCTGATCTACCAAACTAATCTATTTTCACTTTTTGTCATATTATAGGTGGCTGGAGGCTATGGATAAGGCAGTGCATCCCATCCATCAGGTAATGCTATATTTAGGTGAGAAGCATGTGTACAGCAGTTTGTGCAGGAGACTGAGAGAGTAGCTATGTTTGTACATGGTCAGGTGCAGAAACAACATGGAAGCTTCACCCTTTTGTTCTACTGGGCTGTGAATCACTCTCAGTCTAACAACCATATATAAAATTATGACTCAGCCTATATGCTTTGCTGCCATGTGGTGGAATTAATCAAAATGCTCCCTTTCCAGGTATTAGAAGCTTTAGGCTGGAAACATTAGGTGAAATTAGTGTAGCAGGCAGAAGGCAAGGGTGGAGATGACTCTCACAAGTATTTGGAAGCCTTAGGTAATACTGTTTGGAGTAAAAGAAGAGAAGGGCCATATCTTCCTAAGTGTTCCCCATAGTTCTGCCTTGATTGCAGGCAACCCACTTTTTCCAACAGAATATTGGGTGACGATGAAGTATGATTGCTGAGTTCTTATTTTCTGTGTTTTCAGACATAAAGAAAGATAAGTATGTTAATAAAAATTGACTTATCCATCTCTTTACACTGTTATGCTCTCTGCTGGCCCCTGTGTCTGAGAAAAATGCAGCCATAATTGATCTTGAGCTACTACCTTACACAGCCCAGCATAATTCTGTATCAATAGTCTCTGGTTGGCCCCTGAACTGAAAATTGAAAAGCTAATTTTAGTATTTCCAGATTGGAACTATAGAGGTCAAAGACATTTTAGTCTGCCCTTTCCTGGCCCCATGAGTCCTCTTTTCTGCTATAGACAGACCATCTTTATATAAATATAAAAATTGCAAGGTACAAATTAAAAACCTGCATTAATGAGTGAAAAAAAAACTGATATGAGTGATTCATTTAGCACTGTTTAGTGATAGACTTAAAAACAGTGAAAGGTGTTTCTTGTCGCTTTAATACCTTTTGCACTGAAGTAAATTGATCAAACATAATTCTTTTGGCTTTAGCTTTCAGATGAGGTTATAAGTGCAAAACCAAACTTGTTTCCAAGTTTATTCTTCCTGAGCATTTGTCAAAAGAATATGAAGGAACCCACACACTTGAAAACAGCAAAAATAAATCAAAGAATTGAAATTGTGTATCCTAACTTAAAGAAACAACAAAACACCCTGAGCCAAAAAGGAGAATAGAAACTCACATAGACAAAACATATCAAAAGAGTCCTTATTTAGTGTAGCATGCATAAATAACCTATTGTATAAAATTTCCTACATTAGACATACAGAAGGATCATTCATGCATTCATCCATTAGCAACACAGGAAAAAAAAGGGAAGGGAAGGGAAGGGAAACATTTTCTGTGTGGTAGTGCTTCCATCCAAGCCTGAATGCAGTGTCACACTGACAGACACTACATTTTCTCTGAAACCCAGAAAGCAGATGGTGAATTTTGTCTTGCCAGATTATATACAGTAAAGACTACTGAAGTCAAGCAATCAACAATTTTTAAAAAAACTAAATACAGCTGTGAAGTAATCCTGTTTGTACCTACAAAACATGTACTGAAAAATAAAATAGATGCAGAAAAGACAAATCATTATTTTAAGAAGGGAGTAGACATTTGGGTATTTTCTATCACATATACATCTATGTAATTTCATTTTCAGCACTGAATTTTGTTGTAATTAACCTCAGTAGCAGCTCAGCTCCCCCACAGCCCACTCTCTAGCTCCCAGTGTGAAGGGGGGAAGAGAATCAGAAGACTAAAGTTGAGAAGACTAGTGGCATAAGAGATTTTAATAGGTAAAGCAAAACACACACACAGAGGAAGAGCAAAACAAGGGATTCATTCTCCCCTTCCCATGGCTGGGCAGGTGTTCAGCCATCCCCAGGAGAGCAGGGCCCCATCACGTATAATGGGTACTCAGGAGGAGAAACATGATCACTCCAAACTTTCTCCCACTTCCTTCTTCTTCCCCAGGTTCCCTATGCTGAGCATGTTATACGGTCTGAGATATCCTTGTGGTCAGTTACAGTCACCTGCCCTGGCTGAGTTCCCTCCCAACTCCTTGTGCATCCCCAGCCTCCGCCCTGGTGGGGTGAGGAGCAGAATGCCATTGGTTCAGTTGGAGCCCTCTTCAGCAATAACTAAAACGTCCCTGTGTTTTCAACATTGTTTTCAGCACAAAACCCAAACAAAGCCCCATACTAGCTACTGTGAAGAAAATTAAGCCTATTCCAGCCAAAGCCAGCACAACTTTTCAAAAGATTTTCACAACAAAAGCTAATTCCTTGGCAGAAGACTAGATATTGCGTCTTTTCATACCAGCATGTCCTCCTTAATTTTTTACCAGAACATTTCATTACATGTTTACTTTACAGAACCATGTGTGGGTAGATGTCACACTGCATAACACTGCACTCCCACCATTGGCTATCAAGAACCCTGAGTGCCTGGGGCTTCTCCACCAGCTGGACAGGAGCAAAGATGTCTGGATTCAGCACTACTGCATTCTGAAGGATGGCTGTTTGTACTTTTATGCCACTCTCCGGTCTACACCTGCCCAAGGTAGGGATGGCTGCTAGATTTTAACTTATTATTGAAGTAGAAATATTTCACTGCAATTTCCAAGTAGAACTTTTACCATTAATGAGAGTTTCTGATCAGAAAACTCATGCTGTTCCATGAAGTTGAATGAAGGAAATCTAGATTCAGTCTCTATTTATTCACCAGCCACCTCACTCCTGACTTTTTGACTAGTCTTTTTTCCATTTCCTCCCACACTTTTATGCTTTCTTTCTGAAATGGAGTTATTCTGCACACATTATTTCCTAAGCAGTTGTCTGAAACAAGAGCCATCCTTCTAAAGCACTTTATGATGGCTTAAGGCAGTCTCCTGAAAACTGTCAAATCCTGCGTGTTAGGAAGCATCCACAGATATCTTGAATTCTGACTGGGTGCCCTGAAACTACCAGGTTTTCACGTGGCCTTGTTAAAGCTATTCCACCCCTCAATATGCAGAACTTTCCTGCTGCTGGAGATCTTGGTGGTCCAGGATGTGGCCACAGTCATTTGTATCTAAAGCTGCCATCTAGGAGCGCTCCCCACAACAGGAGAGGGTGACTTCCCACTCTCAAAGCAGCAAAATGATGCTACAGAGATGACTTGCAAGCAGAGCTCACTTCACACACAGAGAGGGGAGAGGTGAGGACCTGCAAATGCCTTCTCCCTGTGCTAAGGAAGCTGGCAGTCAGAAGAACCAGAAAGAAAATACTTTTATCTTTGCTTACTGGCCAGTCTTCAGATTAAGTGGGAAAAACTTTTCTTAGGGCTTATGCTATTATGATCAGGCAGAAGGTGCTCCACTTTACATCATTTGTGTAACACTCTTCATCTGGAAAAGGCCATACCTATGAAATGACCAGGGATTTTATCTTTACATGAAATCTAAGCTAAGGTTTGTGCAGAGAAAAGCAATGAATTAACAGAAAGTCAGAAATTAAGTTTTGTGCATATATGACTCTGAAGCTGATACTCCTACTGCCGAATATTTTCTTTTGGTGTTTAAATATCCTACTACATAAAAATTCTTCTCTATGGTAGTGATTTTTTTTCCTGTTATTGCATTTTTTCCCTTTTTCACCACATATTCTCATTCTGTTATATCATTCTCAATGCTAGAACATTAATTTGGTGCTGTTGTGCCTAAATGTGAGACTCCCCAGAAACAAAGACCCTGTTCTGCAGATCTTTGACTATTCACCATATATGTATAAAGTGAACTAACACCTAAAATTGCACTGAAGTAAAGTCTGTTGGGAAAAAAAGAAAAAAAGCAAGAAACAGTTAAAATTAAAAATGTCTAGAAGATCAAGTTCTGTCTAATGCCTCTCCTTCACAGGCTAATGTGGCTTGCAATGACATCTCAGACACTAATGGCAGCAGGAGTAACCAAGCGCTTTTAGGGATTTTTTTTTTTTATGTTGAAATTCATATCCCTTTAGTTTTTAAAGGAAAGTCAAAGAAAATATCAGCGATAAGAGCCCCCCTTCCAAAGAATTTTACAGTGGCTTGAGGCAACCTCATTAATGACAGTCAAAAGCTCGGAAAAATATTTTGCCATGTCTTATTTAATGAAAAGCTAAATAAATCTTTATTGCTTATCATTTGATAGATAGGAAGCTTGTTTAACAGTGCTTTGAAATCAATTTTAATAAAAGAAAAAGAAACAGAACTTTCAGATTTTTAAATGTAAAGTCTGTAAAACTCTATAAATACAACAAACTAAAAATTCAATTTGCTAGAGTTGTTGGTATGCTTGTAATTGGCAGTACATCTATAAATGGTATCTGCAATATACATAATGCATGCCATTTTATTCTATCCAGGTGGCCTTTACCTGCAGGGCTATATTGTGAGTGAACAGTCCCTGGGCTCCAAGAGATCTGTAATTGAACTCAAACCTACATCTGAAGAATTTAAAACTTTTTACTTATGTGCAGAGAATGTAAATGAAAACAAAAGGTAAACCAAGCATTTTTCGTTTCTCTTTTTTTTTTTCCAGTTTACTTACCAGACTATAGGAGACCAGGAGCTCTGTAGCTTGGGAAGACATAGTGACAACTTTGCAGTCTGTTTTCAATTTTCCCCCTAGATTTTACTTTAGCAGTAGCCTTAGTCAAACTGCAGTAAAACATATCCTGGAACATGTGAGTCATCAGTTCTGCTCTTTTCAATGCTGAAATAAGAACAAGGCCAGCTTGCAGAGGTTTGGAAGTAAACCTGGATAAGGTGCCTTGCACAATTATGCATGGGTGATTATGCTGAACACAAAAGCTATGCCACTTCTCATTATTAAGAATGCAGTGTATATCCTCCTCATTCCCAAGAATTATTGACTTCTGTCAATGACCATTAGAATTGAATTAATTTAAGCAAATTGGACAGTAAAAACACATTCTGAAGGTAAATTCCCTCATCATAATCCAGTCAAATTTCACATCTGTCAGTGGGAGTTTTTTCCTAAAGCCTATTAATTACACTACCTGGGTTTTAATTTAATGAACAAAAGACAAAGCTTTTCAGTATGTTGGAAAATTGCTGTTAAGCTGCATTGTCTTTGTAGCCAATGCCTCTACCTTCTGCATCTCTTCAATCCACTGATTATGAGTGCAGATAGTAACAGAGTTGAGCTGACCCCACTTATTAAAGGTGTGTTTCAAAGGACAGAGAAATGTATGCATAACACTTGATCAGGGACAACTGTTGATCTTTTATTTCTTCTAGGTGGATTACAGCTTTGAAAGCTTCAATAAATAAATGGTTACCCCTACACCAGGCAATCCAAGATTTCATGAACAGACCACTGGAGGAGACAAGGATGTGAAAAGAAAGCTCAGTTTTTCCCCTCTTTCTGTTTTGCATTTAAAATTCCATGCTATATGTTATGAGTCATCTCAAGAGATACTCTAGCAGCAGCTAATCTTTAGCATTGCTATACATTCAGAACTTTTTTAAGCATTAGAAAATAAATGCAAAGCAATGTTGCCTTCTTTGTCACTGTATTTTGTGTTTCTACTTCAACTCAGACCACGCATAGATTCTGCTCTGGAGCTGTGACCTGACATACATTTCACATACATTTTGTACTTCCTGCTGGGTCTTTTGTTTTTTGTGGGTTTGTTGGGTTCTTTGGGTTTTGGGGGATTTTTTGCAAACACAGTCTTTGCAAAGTCCTCTGCTTTTTCATCCAGATGATTCGTATGTGTGCCTTCAAGTTTCTAGGTGTTGTGGTGCTTAAGGCTGAGACAAGCTGGGTTCACTGAAGGGTCAGCAGCTACATACTATTACATGGAATATATCTGTACATTTTTGTTGGCTGTTGTTGGGCTATTGTACTTTCTATCTTGAATTTTAATTTTATGATGATTTTGATTTGGTCATCTGCCATCACATCACAAGCACACCTGTGAACAGAAACCAATTGAAGAATTACAGAATGCTGTTTCCTCCAAAGTTTGCAGTAAGAGACATCAGTATAAAATTGCATCAGGGATATCGGGTTTAGACATCTGTGGTTATTACAGGTGGTCATATACACAGTATTTCACATCATTATCTAGCATTTAACTCCTCCTATGAATAAATCTGGATATTCAGTCTCCAAACTCATCAAAACACTAATTCAAGTAAAATTACAAAGCTTAGTTCAAAGATGTACCCAATACAAAAAAAAAAAAAAAAATTACCAGCCTATGAATTTTTAATTACAAAGGCTGTGATACTTGCTTTTCTTATGATCTTTAGACCTTGACTGTTTGAACACACAGAAACCCAGCTACTCACTTGCTGTTACCATTAGCCTGGAAAATATCAATTGCAATGCAGAAAAAAGCTAAAAAGCAAGTGGTGCTCCCCCAGAAACCACAAATATTTTTTTAGGAGACAAATTCATTAGCTTTACATGCTTGAAGCAATAGTACTTCAAAGAATGCTGCTAAACTGTTCAAATCATTTGCTACAGTGACTTGAGTGCTTTATTTCAAAAATAAGAATGGTTACTTAAACAGTGTAAGCAATTTTTTGAAAACAGGTGCCCAACCCCAGATATGTTACCATGTTTGTTTTGTATAAATCTGTTCTCTAAAGTAAAATGCATGACTATATTTGAAAAAAAGCAGTCATCACATCCATATTCTACATTCTACAGTATTTTAAAATTTTTGTGTTCAGAAATTAAATTTACATTTCTGCTACAACTCCGAGAATAAATAATGAAATAGCTATGAATTACTACCTTTTCTTACTCTGTTTCACAATGAAGAAAATAGCATACTTGGGTTAAGTACAAATGCTGTTTACCTGAAACTAATAACTTTCCCTGGGGAATAGTTATTCAATTCAGAGTGACAGTTCAGAGCTAGGAAACAGAAAAGCAAACAAAAAAAAATATACAAAACAAATGCAAACAAAATTAAACACAGCAAATGTGTTTTCCACTAGAAACAGTAGAGAGTCATGCAAAGGGCAATGTAACTGTAGAAGGGCCTGGAGTACAAATCCTATAAGGAGCAGCTGAGGGAGGTGGGGGTGTTAAGCCTGGAGAAAAGGAGGCTCAGGGTGGCCTTAATGATTCTATGATATAAAAATTCAGTGTAGTGAGTAAACTTAGGATTTCTCAAATGACCATAAACTTTGAAAAATAATTGAAAAAGAAAACCAAAACTATCAAGCTTTGGAAGGATCTTGTTTTTAACCCAGGGAGTTTGAGGAGGAGCCCAAGGCAAACTTTTTACATTTCTCTGAGTCAAGATGTGTTCCTTTCTGTCTGCCTGAGAAGAGATCAGAGTAGCCTATGGCTGTTGCTATTTCCCTGGGAAGTAGCTGCAGACCCCAAGGAGGTGGGCTGCCACCCACTCCAAATCCAATCCTGACAGTCAAATAGATGGTTTAATTCCTCTCTCTGTTTAAAGGTTATCATAGGAGCATGCCTTTGGTGCTTAGCACTTTAGAGTCTCATATCTGCAGCCACAGTTTACATCCTGTTGGTTACATTTGTGACTTTAATCCATAAAGCGAGAGCTAAGAGCACTATGCTAGAGCACAATTAATTAGGAGTTGAAACAAAAAGTAAAAATATCTAGGTTTAAAATGGGTTAGAAATTATTCTGAATGCAAACAAATAAAATAGTTTTCTCATTATTTCATCTGTAGTTTATAAAAGATGTTTTAAGTAATTCTCATGTTTAGTAATTTTTCAGCATCAAAATTCTCAATTTTCTCATATATATAGCAGTTATCCTGCAATAAGTATTTTATCACTTTGATAATACTAAAATTATTAAAAAGTGCTTGGTTATTAAAAAAAAAAAAAACTTAAAAAAAAAACAAGAAAAAAAAAATGGAACACTTCCAGTAATACCTATAGCACAAACAGAATACATGTGAACTTGTGAACTTACAGAGCATCATTGTTTTGTTAATTTAAAAAAATGTCCACACACTGGTCTTGCACCACAATGTCACATTTTTTTATTTATGCAGTCTATCTCCAGTTTCAGCAATAAATGGCAAAAAGCGCTGAGCTTCTTTTTACCCACAGGTGGCTGTTACCATCCTCACCTGTGGGAGAGACACACATTAAAATGCCACATTTTGTGAGTCATAACAATTGTGCAATGATTCCTCATTTTCTCTAAAGAAAATTCAGCTGGCAGGGTTTAAATGACTACTGACAGCTTTTCCTTTATATGGTAAAATGTTGGAGAACAGCAAGAAAAATCTTATCATGGCAAAGCCTCTGCCTCCTTCCTGGGAAAAGGAAGTCTTTTTTGGCCTTCCCACTGAAGTGAGGAAGAAATATATTCCTTGTCTGAAAGAACATGAAGTAAAACACTAGTTTTTCCAGTCTTCACGTTATTTCAGTACGTCAACAGATTGCTACTGTCTTATATTTACAATGCTTTAAATGGAAACTCAAGAAAGTAGATTGGAAATATTTTTGAAGGACCAGGAGAAGAAATCCCCCAGAAATTAGACACATCTTATATAATGCAATTGAAGAAACAAAACAAAACCAAAAAAACCAACCAAACAAACAAAAAAATTCAAACCAACCAACCAGAAAAAAGGAAAAAAAAACCAAAATAAAGCCCCACCAGTGGTATATATATATTTCTATGAGAGAGAACAGAATTTTGAGTTTACCACCAAAGAAATAATAGTCAATCCGTATCCAAATTTCTCCAAAGGTTGAGGAAGTTTAGAATAAAAACTTTATTTAAAGTTCCCCTTCAGTATCTAAGTTTTAGTTCCCTTCTAAGCTTTTGTTGCAATTCTTTCAAAAGAAGTGAAAGTGAGTTGAGTTATTTCACTGCTGTCTCGGGAGTCAGCAAAGTTGTGCAATCACTGTATTGTCATTATCCCACTTATGGGTCATTTGTTTGCAGAGAAGACTTTATAATTTTTGCTAGGTATATCTGCTTTCAAGTTTTTCTTTCCACTACCAGGAAAAAAGATAACTGTGTTGAAACCAGAATGCTTCTGCTAACAGAGTATGATATTGAGCTGAGAAGAAAGGGGGTCATGTTCTTGAAGCATGGTTTATTCAAATGTTTTTCTGCCCTCCAAACTGAGATATTTTTCTGTGCTGTTCAGCAGAAAATATGTACAAGGTTCTTCAGCAGAAAAGCCACAGAGGGTCACCAAGGCATTTTTCAAAGGGATGATTTATTTAGCAGGAAAGAGTTTGATGCCACAAAAATATTTCTGGGAAGTGCATAACTCCCTTTAGTTGCAGGTTTTTGAAGGATAAAGGTACTGGGGTTAGTTTTTTTACTTCTTTCTCCCTGGAATCTGAGCCACTAGAAGCTAAGAGTCATTTTAGTGGGAATTTATTTTTAATTTTTCACAGTTAATCCACTTTTCAAACCCAGCAATGATGAGATACACATTAGCAAAAGCTGAAACCGTGCAGCACTCTGGGACAGAAATCTGACTAATACTCCAACTTTGCTGATTCGTGAGCACACAGCCATTCCTGCTGCCAGCACCACAACCACTCACTAGATGACATGCTAATTTTATCTAAACGAAGGGGAAGGATTTCAGCAATATGTGGAATGTGACAAATCTTATTCAAGATGATCTTCTGAAGGGCAATTTATGCCAAACCAAAACAGATATTTACTAACAAAAAAACATGCTGACAGAGCCAGGAAGGACATTCATTTTTGTGGGGAAAAGATGCTGCTTTCATCTAAAGGCTTCATCATTTTGGAGAAAGTGTCCTGTTAATGAAAATACACAAGAAAAAAGACCTAAAGTATTTTCTTCATACAGGAAACTAAAGGTTTAGAAGATTATATTTCATGACAGGTTCATTTGCACGTTAGATTAGATTAGTTGTATAATAATGTATAATATCATATCTGCATTTATCAATTGTAACAGTATTTTCTTAATTTTTCATTGCTAAGAACATCTTTTATCTAGCACCATCTGAAAAACATTGTTTTCATTACAGCAAGCTGTAGTTACTGTGATTAGGAAAAATATTTGAAAAAAATCAAATAGGAGAGGAAAAATTTCAATTAAAAAATTAATGGTACAAGGTTTTTACATTAAAAAATAAAATACTTAAACATAAATTAATTTCTACATTTCTAAATGAAAACACTTGGAAGGAAGAAAGACATCCTGCAAGGGATTTCCAATATACTTTCTCTTGTCCCATTTAGGAATGACAAAAAAAATTCAAAATGTGATAACTGAGAAGTAAGCTTATTGAGTCAATATTAAAGGATATACAATATACAATTGTTAGTGTCGGATGAAACACATAATCATGGGGAGACTATGTGTCAGTGCTTTTATTAAGCGTGCTGAGAATCAGGTGGGGATTCATGCCCTAAATCCCGACTACGATTTAACATCGAAAAGGGACAAGTTTTATACCTTTCTGTTATACAACTACTTATTAATTATTAAGCCCTCCATTGTTTTAAAGCATGCAACCGTGGAAGCTCTCGTATACCTTCACTGGATTAAAACAATTGTTCTCCCCCCTTAATAACCACCTGATTCTGTCATATGATTATACAGGTGCAATTTCACATGATTCGATAGAAGCTAGAAACTTAACATTTTGTTCCCTCCCAGGCCTAACTGACCTAGCTCTGAATGTATTGTACTGCTCCCTTGATTCCAGAATGATTTCAGCCCTATGCTAACACAGTCAATTGCAGCTTCTTTTTTATTTCTTTTTCCTTAAATATTTTGTTGGATTTTGACATGGATTTTTCTGTAAATAACATAACTGTTCCACATTCTGAAATAAGATGACATGCAATGTTATTTAGGAACATTATAAAGTTTTTAGCTAAATAGTCTTCCTTTGAAATTATTCCTTTGAATTTTTCCTGTAAGGAGATTTGGCATCATGAATGTCTTGATCAAACCACTCAGAGTGAAAAGACTATTTGCTGATGGCCCAGTGCAGGTTGTTTGAGTACTGGAAGCAAGATCCATCGTGCCCTTGTGCAGCACCACAGGAAAGAGCCAGCACACCAGCTTGTACTCTGTTCCTGTGTGAGATAGAGGGACCTCAAGCTGTGATTCACAAAAAACCGTGAAAAACAAACTAGATTTTTACCAATGAAACAGACCCTTCTCTATGTAATTAGCAAAGTAATCTGATGAAGGAATGGACTGAAGCAGTGAGAACCACCAGAAAGCAAATTTTCAAGTTCAGTTTGCAAGAACTTAAGAAGAAACCCTAGACAACAATACACTCATTATAATCCACTGTCAAGGAGACAGCATGAAAGCTAAAATAATATTAGTGAGAGCTATAGTGCAAAGGTAGAAGAAAAACTTAACATAAGTAGTCACCAGTAAGTAAATGAAGAGCAGCAGTATACACAGTGACTGAGAATCCTGTGGGAAAAGGGGATTCTCAGAGTGAATCACTGTAGATATAGTAGGGGCAGGGAAATCTAATCCTAACTTTGTATTTTACCAGACACAAAACAAGCTGGCACTGGTTGGAAATAAGGAGTACACATAATCCCTGTGAAATTGAGTTTGAGCCTGCTATGCCTTCATGACGATAGATACCTGCGCTAGCAAAACAAAAGTTTACATATGTCTGCAACAGTCACTCTCTGCCCTGCATTCAGGGTATGTATTCACTGCTGCAAAGCCTGCTCATCTGCAGTTACTCAGTTCCATCACTAGGGCATTGCCAATTCCATCATGATTGCAGGACAGCTACAGCAGAATCCCAACATTATCAACAAGCTGTAACAACAGAATAGAGCATATGGCGAGCTGCTTTTAAAAACCATTCCAAGGACAAACTGTGGGAAGAAATGTACGCTGTAAATAGGACAGGACTGATGCTTTGAGCTGATTTCAAGTGGATTTGAAGGAGTTCTACCCACATCATGGCAGGGTAAGCAAGATAATCCCTCAGGATATATTCAACGCTAAAAAAAGAGTAAGAACAGTCATCTCTCTCCATCAAGCAGGAAGATAGATCAAGAATCTCAATTTGAATCAAGGATTCTCAACAAGTGGATGGAGTGAGATCAGCAAGACCCTCTCCTCGCAGACACACAAAATATGCAGGACTCACAGAAGAGGTAGTACATGCAGAACCCTTACAGAGAGCTCTAAGTGCTGAGTTGCTGAGATAACAACTGGTTGCTGGAATCAATAAGAAGATAAGTCTACCCTTGAAGACTTTTAAAAGCATATTCTGGCATTCAGATAAGAGCATTTAGATGAATAGCAGCTGTATATCCTTTTTTACAGGGTGCTATGCAGCTTTCATAGGGAACTTACTTTGACATCAGGTTTGCAGATGGAATCCCATATCAGCTACTGAGGTCTGTCAGGAGCTTAGCTCCAGCTACAGTAACTTCAAATCAAAGGATAAAAAATAGAATTTAAAAAGTTATTTTTCCATGTCATCAGCCCTTCTTTTAATTTCTTGGGTTTTAGTTGGCAGAATGAAGCAGATATTGTATTGTAAGAGGTTTAACAGAACAGTGTTACTTTCAGGGCCATGTTGCAATGACATAAAATATTTTTCTATTTTTATCTGCCACAGTCTTGAGCTGTGAAATTTTTTTTCTTATATATTATTATGTGTATCGTACTAGTAACCACAAAATGCAAATTCTTTCCCAGCAGTATAATAGCCTGTAACTACTACTCAGAGCTGTCTCCAAAAAGACAAACTGACTGTGATCCATTAAGAATAGCCGAGTAACAGCTCCGAAGAGGCAATGATTTCTCAACACTAGTGGCAAAAATAAATATGCAAAAACTGCTAAACATGCAAACAAGCCTATGGATCCACACTGCACAGCATGCTGCCATGCTGACCCCCAGGCTGCTCCAGACAAGCTGGCTCAGATCCCCAGGGCAGCGTGGCTGAGTGTGTGCAGTGCTGTGGTTGGGCTGTGAGGTGACAGGCTCATTCAGGTATGTCTCACTTCCCTGCGCAGTGCATTATAGCCGCTCTGTGTGCAAAATATACTTCCTGTTAACAGAAAGAATGGTGATTTCCTTTAAAAGTTTGAGTCGCTGCATCTAGAAATTTAA
>WBMY01014676.1:45803-82750 GCA_013397315.1 Donacobius atricapilla | reverse complement strand
TGCAACAAAAA
Source organism: Donacobius atricapilla (assembly GCA_013397315.1). Taxonomy (NCBI): domain Eukaryota; kingdom Metazoa; phylum Chordata; class Aves; order Passeriformes; family Mimidae; genus Donacobius; species Donacobius atricapilla. The sequence continues at coordinate 82,739 of WBMY01014676.1, read as the reverse complement.
AATAAAAAAAAAAAAAAAAAAAAAAAAAGAGGAAAAAAAAGGAAAAGAAAACTCTTCCAGAAGAAAAATTGAACACAGCACAGTTAGTAAACCTGCTACTGGAGAATTGTAGTGCCTACAGAGAGTAAAAAGAAAACTTACTAGTAAAAACAATTTCTTCAGCCATCAATGTACATTAAGATATGTGAGAAACAGTAAGCAGAAGAGTTGCTTGAGCTGTAGGTGTTAAGCATGTGAATTACTGTCCCATTGGATCCTCAGGAGGAAGAAGAGATGAAGACCAACATAAAGTAAGTATAAATAAATTTAGAATTTATTTCTGGATATACAAAGTTATCTTGTCACTGTGCCAAAATTATGGAGCATTTAAAGACAAAGAGAGAATAAGTGAAAAGGTAGCTTTTAAATTATTTAAAATCTTGGAAGGACTGATAAAGACATAGTCTGATGTATCTGTAGTGCAATTTATTTATCCCATAATTTGTTTTGCTTGAGGTTGCACCAAGGTCAAATAAAATGTTCATAGTCAACACTCTACATGCACATATACACAGACACTGTGGATGGATTGTACTGCTCATCACTGCCTTTATTTTAAATTTATCCAGACCACCCTAGACCCTGTGGGACTGAACTGTTGTTCACAGTCTAGAAGCTCAGACACAATTTTCTCTGGAGATAACTGCCTAGAAAGAGCCTTTTGACCAAATGGAAGCTCTCTACCAAGAAACCCTTAAGGTAACAGTTTAAAGATCTCCACACTGCTGAGGATAAAAAATTATAATACAAAGTCAGGCCTCTTCTAATTAAAAGCATGAAATCTTTTTGATTTCAGGTTTTTTTCTTCTCATTTATTTGGTTAGAGCACCAAACTGGCATTCTTCCAAAAGAATTGAACCCTAGAAATTTTGGTTCAGAGAGGAGCAACTGGGTACACAGAAGTGCTTAAGGGAAGTTTTTCTTCTCTTGTCCCTTTACAGCTTCAGTCTAATTGCTGTATCAATGTAAGAACAAAGACTCAGCAGAAATATCTATACATATGCACAGTGTGCAGCTGCTTTACCTTAAAATCTTCATGTGGCACTGTGATGAAAAAGAAAGTTCTTGCACAGTAGGAGGAGTCTGTCACTGAAGGAGTATTCAGTAGTGAAAGTGATGCACTGCAATTAATCAAGATCACACAAAGAGAAGTTTTAAAGCATTTCACATAAGACATGATCTCATTTTCATATATGCCTCTGCTCACCTCAACAAAGTACAAAAGGTGTCCTAAAACATGAAAGGGGATTTCAAACTACATTACAGGCTCATGGGGGGAGCAGTTTCTTTCTCAAACTGATTTATTGATGCTATTCATAACCAACAGGGCTTTGATAATTTAATAATTTCTTTAAGATTTTAATGCTTGCAAAAGTCTCTCATACTAAGGAAGTGTAGAGTGGGACAACACAGTGTGATTTTCCTTGCTAGCTGTGAAGCAATCTCATGCCTCCAGAGCTTTTTTCTCAGATTCACCATTCGCAATATGGTCACACTGTTTCTGATCCCATGATACTCACTAAAATCACAGTTTTTTCCTGCACTACCCTCTGGGATAGTTTTTCTGTTGTTATTGTTGTTGTTTTAACTGTGCAAAGAGACACACTACTTTTTCTGATTCTTTCTGCTCCACATAACCCTTCTTCCTATTACTTTTTTTCCTGCAAGGAAAAACTAGAAAGCATTAAGCACTAAATCATGCTGTAAAATCATTTATTCCTAAACAAATAAAGCCCTTCTATGGGACTTTTTTTGGCAGAAACTCTAACCAGCAGCCTCTAACATTCTTCTCTGAAGCATTCAGGAAAAGGATTCACCTCAGAGAAGAAAAAGCCTTCAAGTCAATTATGGTGTCTGTACAATGTATGCAAGAGAGCAAGCATAGAAAATATTTATGTGTTACTAATGTAAATGCAGACTGCAAGACAGAAACAAATAACCTCATGCAGCAAAAGCAGCTAAAAGCAGCCACACACTTAACCTAACAACCCTGATGGTATACATAAAGTGAACAGATCAAGAGAACCAGCTTCAAAAGGATTATTCACTGTCTGGACACACACTGGGTACACAGCACCTCATATTCAGCTTTTGAGTGAAACTGCAACACAGGCTTTATAACCAGTAAAGCAAACAACAGTCTGTCATCTTCAAAGAGCACAAAGGATTTGCTAGGGGTTATGCAAAGAAGCAAAGGTGCAGGTGCAGTAAGATGCCTCTCAGCTAGTCAGCTTCAAGTTTCCTGTCTTCTGACCCCACAGAGCCCCTCCACCACCTTTGCCCTCAGTGTCTCACTAAGGGAACAACAACCTGCTCTGGCTCTGTGAGCAGTAAGAGCAAGTAAGAAAGTGTGATGAGGAAGCAATCATTTGTGGACTTCATGTATCAACTTCACTAGAGCCAGGCTTAAACCAGTACATTCCTTCCTGATCTCTTTTTAATCAAACAGCCACTGGTGACATTGAAAGGAGTGCTGCAAATCCATGTTTCACAGCTGCTTTGCTGTCCAGCTGATGGGTCTGTCAGAACCAAAAGCATGAAATAAGAACTGGAGTTTTAACAGCTTTGTATCTTCGGTGGACCTAGAGTAGAAAAGGCACTGTGACACTGCTATGGCCTTCAATGCACAACAGATTCACAAACCCAGATTAATGTCTTTTCTGTGCCTCCTATTGCCCCTGTGCATAAGATCCAGTAGAAAAGGGAGAGGAAGGAAACCCAAACAGACTGAGAACAGAGACTACAGGCAAAGCAAATACACCATAATAATTTCTTGAAGAAAAATAATCTTAAGGGTTTCAGTGATGATTAGAATTTGACAGATACAGGCAGCTATCCAGGCCAGAGGGACTGCAAAAGAAAAAGCACCAGCCAGAGACAGTAGGGAGACAAAGAGGGGAAATAAAAAAGAAGGAATATGATGAGCAGAAACAGACAGGGAAGAGAAGGAAAACTAAAGTAGTAAATGGGGAATTTTTGGAGTACGGCAAGATAGTGAAGTATGATGCCACATAGTGAAGACACACAAGAAAGTGGTGGTGTAGGCTGGACAACAGTGTCCAAAGTTCCTCAGCAAAGCTGCTACTTCATGTGGACTGAGGGAGCAAAACTGCAGAAATTAAAAGTAAACAAATAACATTATAACTTATTATAACTGTATGCACAGCACAGACATCTCTAAAAGTTTTGGCAGTGATGGGGGAGAGGAACATTGTGTTTTGACAGATTCTCCTTACTTGAGGCAAACTGTCATGAGTGTCTAATAGTGGGTACCACTAAAACCTGAAAAACTGGTAACCTAGAAAGTCTCTTCAAACCTTCCTCTGTACAGCAAGTCTGGAGAATAGCCATTTAAACAGTAACTTATTTAACCTAAATAGGTTAGCTTACTTAAATAGTCCCTCAGGCAACAAATATTTGAATCCTTCTTTCATCTTCCATATGCCCTTGGAGTGTCACTGTGAACATATGAAGATGACAGCAGGTTTCATGTTACAGAACAAACCATTTGCTGCAGAAAGCTGTTGTCAACAGGCCTGGTAAAAACATCTGCTCTGCAGAGAAGCATTGTTCCCAGTCCTTCATATCTTTAAATCATGTCTGTGTGCACTCATTTGCCCTCAGCAATCATCTACAAATGCCTAACCGTGATACCTCAGATCTACAGATTATCTGTAGTGCTACCTCAATGCCCTGAGGTCTCTCTCACAACAGAGTTTGTATCGTGCTTTTTGTGGTGTCTGTCTCTCTTTGAGGGTTAAACACAATATTAACCCCCTTAAAAGAAGTAAACAGAAAGCGAAGTAAAAAGGGTTTCTACATCTGTCATGTTACCAGAAAGCTTTTCTTGCACTCTCTAAAATTTTATACTGCATGCATTTCACCAAAGAGCCAATGCAGTTCCTGTGCCTATTCAGCTATTTATATACCTTTATAGATATTTGTGTAAGTACATACCTTTCCTTAAAATTGGTAGAAAACAGTAGATCTGAACTTCATCTTGAAGACAAAACCAAGTCGGTGGACTTCAAGAAAGCAATGCTATGCACTCTGGTGATAGGCAACGCATTACTTTCCATCTTGCAACCAGAAAATAAGGGACTGCAATCAGGGAGAATTCCTTAGTCAGCCTTCTGCAAAATAAATCAGATCTAAAATCCCACAATGTCAAAGCACAGACACTTGGTTGGTGTCCTGCAAGAGAAATGTCAGAGTCACAAGAAGGTGGAAGTGAAATTAGGCCAAAAACCTACCCTTTGTGTGCAGTTCAATATGCATTCCCTAGGTACTGAATGTCTCTTGAGATTGATGATCCCTGCATCTGACCTCATACTATAGGGCTACAATGTTCCTGTATGCTTTCCAGAGGAAAGTTTGACTGCAGAGTTCAGTTACCATTCTGGAAACCACACAAGTAAGTGTGAGAAACATAGAAAAAATCTCTGTAATCGTAACCCAAACATGCAAGACAGTGAGCCTTTTCCACAGTGCACAGAAATCAGGCCTCTCTTACATGTCCTCTTCAGTTGTCACCCTCTTCACCTGCAAATTTCATGAGTTCTGCCTAGCTTAGCTGATGTCTCACCTTAGATTTAGATTTGTAGCCATTTGTATAGATGTAAGACACTGGAGGTTTTCCCCTGTCATTATTGTGATAGCAAACCTAAAATTTGCTTTCCACTGAAGCAAGGGGTACCATAACCTAGTTCAAGGCAGTATATCTTGTATACATGGCCCAGAAATACATAACAGATTACTTGGTCTCCAAATCAGACACAATATATATTTAAATTGGCATACTTTTAATACATTCTGATTAAAAGTTTCAGACAGTATTTCCTTTACAACTCAGCTTTACTAGAAATGTGCACATAATTTAAATAAGTTTATCTTCTTTTTTTATTATTTTTTTCTAAAAATATTGTGAGAGACAAGGAGCATGCACCAAAACAAAATTGAAACTGGGAAACACTAAAGACCTCCCGTTTCAAAAAAGATCCTACATTTACATATCCCCTTATCACACCAGAACATATTTGTGCAACAGCATCATCAGTGATAACAGCAAAGGTTCAGAAGGAGTAGTGTTTGTTTAATAACAGCTCTTGCAGAATCATAGGAGGACAATACCTAACAGATTGTTTGCTTCTGGAATATACAGAGCTGATGACCAATACTTTTCTCATATTCATGCTCTAGCCAAATAAGCAATGACTGTTTTAAAGATATCTGTGGCAAACACTAGTCAGGTTTACAGAAGTGCTTAATATCCACCCCAGCAGGAATCAACAGGACCTGCAGGCATTTGGCCTCTCTAACAAGCAGATCTATAAACTTCAGTAATTTTCCCATAGTACAAATATAACAAGTTAAAATAGGTCATAATTTCTACCTACATTGTAAGCGACCCTATATTATTGTGTGTTATTTTCTGTTGTGGTGTGGTATGTGTGTTTTCCAAAAAGCTGAATATGCTGCAGTTAATATAAAGAATATAAATGCATAGAGTATGTTTATATTTTTTTTTAATATATACACAAAATAATGAAAAACAACCATAAACATCATAAACATTAGTAACCCTGCTGGATTATAAATATGCCTCATGAAAAGCTTAATAATCATACACCCAAGGTTTGTTTATTCTCAGGAAATTTAGGAAACTGAAACACCCCTCTAGGTATGAATTCTGAATAGTGGCTTGAGATATGCTACTATTAGTCAGTATAGCCTGTTTGAAAGACCTTTCACAATTGTGAAATATTGTTCTGTGTGGAGAAACAGCAGCAAAAATGGCATGAACAAATATATTCATGCCTGAGGGATCAGAGATATTAAAATGCAATGTGAGTTTCTCACTGCAGTGGATGGGTATCAGCAACCTGTGCAGACAACAAGGAACAGTACTGAAGCCAAGCCTCTGAAGGAGGAACGAGAGGTTAAATCCATTGCTTCTATTTTTAACTGAAAGAGAAAAGATTTCAGTTATGAAGGCCATAATTACACACCTCGTAGACCAGACATTTACCTACCACTGAGGTACTAAAAAAGTTACATACTGCAAATTTTGTAAAGCCTTCCATTCCTCTCTGTAGAAATTTTATTTCATCCTTTTTTTTCTGTTTATGACTGAAGGATACATACAAGACCATAAGTTTGCATGAAATCTATCTTATTAATTGCTTGAATAGCTGTAGGCAGGGTCGCTTAGCACAAGCTGAATAGATAGGAAATTAATCCGAGAGTGAAGGGATTATGTTCTGAGGAAATCAATATTTCATATGGATATATCCTTGGGCTCTGTAGCTATTATTTTGGGAATCCATATAAAATAGAGCCTTCACAATGTATTCACATTTCATTCCCAAATACTTAATGAAAATGTTCCACTCAAGAGTCTGGACAGGTTGTAATTGTCCTTCCCAGGCAGGCTACTGTCATGCATTAGACCCAGAGAGAGAGAGATCTTTGCCAAATCCTTCTCCACTGCTATCTCTTATGAGATTCAAATTATGTCAGTTTGAAGCAATACAAAGATGATACGAATATCTCTGGGCTCCACACTCATCAAGTCTCATATAGATTTATCCCAGTCATTTCAACTGTGTTTAAAAGGGTGTAAGTATGTACCTGTATCAACAGGAAAAGAAAAATAATGTAAGTCCAAAGGAAACATAATTATTTGACTATTTCTGCTTTTCATTATTTCTTAACCATTTTAATGTATGTAACAGAAAGAACACAGGAAACAGTAATAATCTGAGCACAGAAAGGTATATGACCACGGATCAGTTTATTAACAGATCAGTGAAGAGAATCCTTGTGTATAGGATTTTTTGCCACTGACCTGCAGAAAGATTTTTCAACCAAACTTCTAAATTCCAAAGTTTATGAATTTAACTTTAAAAGAACTTCAAAAATTCATTGGCATTTCAGTTGTTTTGATTCAAAAATGAAATTGAAAAAAAGGCCTCAGATTTCTATTTTTCAGTTTGAAAGCTCAGTATTTAATTTATAAAATGTATAAATGTTATTAAAAACATTTAAGCAAAATTATCCAAGGTTAACATTTAATTCAAGAAAGATTTTATTTGTGTCTGGGCTGTGAAAGGTAAATAAAGATCAGCCCTCTAACTGGATGCTACTGGAAGCAATTTATATCCAGAGTATACAGTACTCAATGAATCTCACACTCAGCTTTCTGTTTAAAATCTGAGAATATGCCCTTAAGATAATATTTCAACTCTTCATCTCATTAGCTGGAGTTTGATTTAAATCAGATGGGAAAACCTCTGTTCTTAGAATCCTAATGGAAGAAGACAGTCCCTATCTAAACTTTTACAGGCAGTAAGGAGTGCCTATTAAACACCTTTGTGTTGGTTTAATGCCTTAACCCAAATCATAGTAAATGTTCAAGATTTTTTGATACAAACACATAAAACTCCTGAAGATATGATTTTAAGCAGTTCCTGGCTTTCTGCCTAAAGCCAATGCATGTCTGAACCTAGCTATTTAGGTGGCATTCATTATTAATTTTCTTGCTGTGGTTCTTCCTGCAGCCCACACCCACACTTGTGTAACAGTGATGTGAACCAGAGACCTACATCCTCTGTGAACATCTCAAACTCAGGTTCACCAAATATCTCCAGAAGGCCTTTGTTTTCCCCTTTCTTTCCTCTCCCACATTTTCTATAAATTCTTCAAATACTTCCTTCTGTTTTTAGAAAACCTTTCCTACTCCTATATGGTGAGCCCCCTGCTAGAGCTCAAAGTTAGGACTCAGCTTGCTCCGTTGTCCTCCACTTAACACTCATTCACATGCCAAGAACTCTGTATGCTTCCTCCTGTTAGGCATTACCCACTTCTGCGCTCCTCCCCTTCCTAACAGTCCCTTATGTTGTTCAGATATATGTTCTAGATGGGCTTGCCATATACATTGGTTCTATCCCAAAAGCGCTATTTTCTCCTACACCTCTCTCCTCACTGCTGCCATTGTTTCAACTCCTGCCTGAGTGAGGACTCCCTGGTCCCAGGAAAATACACTTCCTTCCCTCCAGCACATTTCCTGCTTCCTATTTCACACATCATTTTCCTACCTGGGTGAAATCAAAACCCATGGTGGTGCCAGGTTTCCAGCACAGTATCCATACTCCCCTGCCCCACAGAGAACACCTGGAAGGGAGCACCTGGGCTGATCAGGCACAGTGCAACACCTGTACTGTTCTAAAATCTGCAGGCTCATCCAGTCTCCTGCCACATGGCACACTCACAGACATCAGACTGACTGTGCTGTAGGTCCTCAGCCTTTGACTACACACCAGAAAGTGGCAGCTGATATTTTATGCATTAACGGATAGAAGAGGGACTAATTCAAAGATCGCCATTGAATAATCATAAGGCGCTTTCTTTTTATGATAGGGGCCTGCAGCAAATCAATGTTGCAATACGACTTTTTTTCTGGTTATCAGAAACAACTACATCCTGATCAAAAAACCCCCATCTTTTAGACTTAATCCTAAGGTATTTATTATTCAGGAAAGATGCAATTATTAGTTATTTAGCAGGAAATGCAAGTTATAATTATACAGAGAAGTCTAGCTTTGAAGACATAACTGGCCAAATATAATGGTGATATTTAGGTTGGAATAAAGGCTAAGTTGAAGCAGCCAAATTAGCAGTGGACTTGCAGATGATTGGTTGTGAAAGAGGGAGTAAGTCTGAATATGCCATTTTATGCAATGTACCCATAAAGGCACTATAACACAGTGAGAAGATAATTACACAACAGTCAAATAATAATTTATCAGGGAAATAATCTAAAAACTCAGTGTGATACTGGAGAGTGGCATGATGAAATAATTCCTTTTGGCAATTTTTATTTTTATTCAATTCTTACCATATGAGGATTTTAATTCTGTTTGTGCATATAAATTCTGCTTGTCTAAAAAGATAAATAAAAACAGAGATGCTACAACTGAGATGAGAAGACATTATTATTTAAAAAAAAATTCTCATTTCTCATATTCAGGCCAAAATCATTTAGGCACCACTACAGAAACAATTTTTCTTCACATCTTATCAATCAAAAGAAAATTTATCTTGTTTAATTTATCTTGTTATCTATGTTTCTCAAATGACCCTGCTTTCTAGACTGAACAAGTGAAAGATAAGGTTGAGTATCCACCTCTGATAGTGAGATGTCACCATAGCTGAGTTCCTACCTCCCAGCCAGGCCACGGCATTTGGTTCCCCATCCATCCCTCCATTGTTTTAAGAAACGAGAAATATTCAGGAACTGTTAAGCCTTCACCACACCATATTCAGTTCCCAGGAAAAACATTTCAGGTCACGTCTAACAACACCTTCATATTTCATTGCTCCCAAGTCATGACTGAAATTTCCCTGTACTTTAGATATTCTAAAGTAATGTGATTTTAAACTGCCTCATCTTAACTGAAGCAATTTTTAAAGAAAAGAGAGGAAAAACTACTTTCTGTCATGAGATTCCTGCTGGGGTAACACAGGCAGAAACCACTACCATAGCAAATAATCAACTTCATCTGCCTTGGGCAGCTACAAATGCTAGGGACACGAAGCTGTTCAGCTGTGTGCACACAGAGAAAACATGCGCCTAAAACAACACCAGCATGGTTTCATGCTGTGCAACACCTCCAGAGGGTGCGTTTAGACTCTGAAAAGGAAGATAGAAAGCCTGAGAGTGGAATGTTTTGAACTCACTTCCTGAGACGGCCTGAAAACTGCTACTCTGCAGAAATATATTTCAACCTCTGGTCTCAAATATAGTCAAGAAAACCCCCAAGCAATGACAGAAATGCTGATTTTTTACTGCCCTTGTTTATTCCAGTTTAAAAAATGCTCCTTGGAAATCTTGCTATTAATTAGCTATACACGTGAAAACACAGGCCAGCCACAGAAAACTCATATTTGGTTATTAAAAATGAATACATATCATTAATATAGATCACTGCATCACTTTGCTTCTTTCTAGTTATTTCAGGTTTCTCCTCTTACTAATCAATCCACAATACTTAGCATATGCTTCATGCTAACACATAGTGCATATTAAATAATTAATCTACCTTACGGACTCATTTCCAGTTAACATCCATTTAAAATCATGGTGTATATTTTGATGAGGCAAATGACAACCTGCATCAATTTATTTCATTCTATTTAAGTGATGAAAGAAAACAGTTATACTCATTGTTATTATATTGGTTTTAGCTGGCCTTGTAATCTCTTACTTTCTGAAATCACAGGCTCTTGTACAACTCCACTACATGCTGTTCTTTAATATTTGCCACAACTTGGTATCAGGTACTTATTATACAGTACTGTTTTTTATTACCACTTGGAAGCCATAAAAATGCATCAGGAGTATGCATTTTCAGTCATTCTTAAACTAAGCTAAACATACCTTAGCTCTATAATTTTTCATCATAAGATAATAGTTCAACAATTAAACACTTTTTTCCTTTAGAATTCTGCTGTGGTTTAACCCAGCAGGTAGCTAAACACCAAAGAGTGGCTCACTCATTCCCAAACCTCCGCAGAAATTGAGGGAGAGAATTAGGTTAATAAAAAGTAAAATTCATGGGTTGAGTTACAGACTGTTTAACAGAACAGAAATGGGACAGAAAATAATAAGAACAACAAAACCAGAATTGGAATATACAAAAAAGAGATGTAAAATGCAATTGCTCACTGGTCACCAGTGGCCAATGCCCAGCTGGTTCCTGACCAGTGGCTCCCCAGCCAGCTTTCCATCAGTTTGCTTATTAAGCATGCTGCCACTGAGTGTAGAATATCCCTTGGGTGGGTTGCGATCAGTTGTCCGGGCTCTGTATTTTCCCAGCTTTCTTTCTGCCCCAAGCTTCTCACAGGTGGGGCAGCACAAGAAGCAGAAAAGGCCTTGATGCTATGCAAGTCCTACTTAGAAGTAACAGAAACATCCCTGTGTTATCAACATTACTCTCATATTAAATTCAAACACAGCACTGTACTTGGAAGAAAATTGGCTCTGTCCCCACCAAAACCAGGCCAAATTGTGGTTAATCTTTATTCGTCTAGATATGACATTCAGATGCATGCTACATCCAAGTAAGAAAATGGTTTTGTTCCCAGATTATACCACATAGTTTTAGCAAAACTTGATTCCACTGAGAAATAACAACACTTTTGTGGTAATAGTCATACAATCAAACATATGATTTTAGATACAGCTCCTTTTCTTTTGAAGCATGGATCCTATGAGTCACACAACAAAAAGAGCTGACATGGACTGTTAATAAAGCTAAATATTACAAGAGACATTTCTGACTGAAGGTTTTGGGGATTTTTAAACAAATTCCCACCCCTGCATTTTATTCAAGTGCAGATGTGGAATGATATAGCTTACCACACTTAATGACACCTCACTGCTTTCTAAAAATCCACAATTAAAATTTCTTACTACTGAAAAACCAGTAAGAGTTTACTTAAAGAAAATAAAGTTCACTTTCTACAGGAAAGGTCAGTTCTTATAAACTCCTCTAAATCCTAGCATTAAACCAGTAAAATTTCAAAGTCATTTTCCCCTCAACCCTCACCTGGTATAATTTATTTCAAGCTAATTTCACTATTGCACACCTCTGGTCTGTAGTAATTCAGCATTTTATCTTCAGTAAATAACCTATTTTAGAGTTCAAGAATTAAAAATAATCTTTCTATATTAGTACAAATAATTTAAAGAAAGAATGCCATCGAGGTGGAAGATGTGATGCACCTGGAAAAACCTAGAACCAGCATGAGCTGAGAATGGATCCTGTGATCTGTGACCTATTTGTGGCCTTCCATCACCTGAAGGAAGCCCACAAGAAAGATGGGAAGGGACTATTTATAGGAGCGTGCAGTGACAGAACGTAGGGGAATGGCTTCAAATTGAGAGTGGTAACTTATATTAAGAAAAAATTCTTTACTGTGAGAGTAGTGAGGCCTTGGCACAGGTTGCCCAGAGAAGCTGTGGACACCACATCCCTGGCAGTGTTCAAGGCCAGGCTGGATGGGGCTCTGAGCAGTGAAAGGTGTCCCTGCCCATGGCAGCTGGTTGGAACTAGGTGATCTTTAAGCTCCCTTCAACACACACCATTCCATAGTTCCGTGTTTCTATGAATCTAAATGCTATTATCATCATCTGTATTACATTATAGAAGCCTGCAATGAAAGAGGTGTTGTACAAAAATGTCCAAAGAGATAAACTCTTTAACAAAAACAGAGGTTATAAAGTTATTAAGTGAAAAAGAACAAGAAGTAAAGGAGCGGCAAAGACAGGGATTGTGCTGGCAGATGACAAGAGAAGTGAATTGACTCTGTCTAGTTTTGCATGGACTAGATTCGCAATAAATACTTAACTGTGTGTGATCTCACTCACACCCAGAGCAACAGCCTAGCTGTATTAAGTGGCTGTCTTAGGAGGACATGTTATTTCAAGCCCCGATCCGTAATTGTGCAATTAGGTTGTCCCAACGCTTGCTGTAGATATTGTAGCAATCTCTCACCATGCTTCTATTTCACAACTCTTCTGCTAAAGTTTATGATTTCTGCAAGGATATACAGGTGACAGGGTCATAGGTACAAAAAATTCAAGCTTTGCAGTATGCCTCTATATTGGTTTGGCATAAATGGTAAAAAACAATTCGTGATCTGCTTTAAAACTGACAGCCAGGTTGGCCAATAGGATACAAGTGTACACCTCTGGGACACCAGAGTTAAATCCAGGGATTTTGGGAAAGTTCTTCCTCCTGCTGCGGCTTGCCATGAGGTAACATCGAGGGGGGGGTGGAGGCAGCAGGGCCCAGCTCAGGCCCCGCCGCCCCCGGAGCTGGGCTGGCGCGGCTGTGGCAGNGGAAGAGTGACTTCTTAAGTGGAACAGATGACAATTTGCCTTAATTCTAGGCTGTAAATCTCCTTTGATTTGTGGTAACAGACTGTAATATTTCCTTTAAATCGTGGACTAAGAATGGGGAGATGATTTTATGGATTCAAGCAAAGGAGTCTGATTTTACTGAGTGAATATTGAATTAGAAACTATAATCTAGTGATCCTACGAGATGTTTGAAGCCTCGTCACCAGTGAAGAATGAGAAATCCTTTGTTATGGAGCTGTGCATCTTTAAAAGGTGAAACCCCATGTGTAGGTCCATGGCCCACATGTAGTCATGGGAAAGGCTACATTTTGGGAAGCTCACAAATGCAGATTCTTGGGCGGGCTGCTTCTGTGGGAGCTGGAAGCCACAAACAGATTTTAAAAATTGCTCATCTACTTCTCACTGGTTCAGGATACATAAGGAAACATCAGCCAAAAGTAACAGATCATTTTGTGTGCCTTACTCAGTAAGCCTAACAGAAGCTGTTAAGTATCTTGACATAGAAAAAGGAGCTTTCACAAGATATATTTTGGCCTGTATTATTGCAAATGACAGGCAGAGATGGTAGCATCTAAAAGAGAGGCAAGTGTCTTACCGTTAACACAGGGAAATTATCCAACAATATTCCAGGTAGCAAAAATCGTATCTGCTTACAGTTTTTGTAGTTATCTCTAGGCATTATTTTATCTTAATATCAAATTATAAAGTTATTGAAGCAACTAGAATTTTCTAGTTTGTGAATTCAAAAACTAGGAAAGGAAATGTCATCTTAACTCTATGTCTTCTCATAATCTCTACCAAACAAAAAGCCCAAGGTGCCTTTTATATACATTTCAATTCTGTTTGGTGCTATGACACCAATGTTTTTTTATTTACAGGATTACCAGTGCCACTTAAATATAGCATTGAGAATCAGGTTCAGTCATGAAGAGTTTGAAATTCAGACTGATCTTCTAAGATAACCTGTGCCTGCAAACCCTGCCAGTCTTCAGGAACTTGTTACTGGGCAAAAACAGAGAATTTATCATTCCATTTTTGTAAGGTATCACTTTCAGCAATGTCTTCATCATGACCAGAGACAGGACTCAAGGGGATGGTCTGAAGTTGTATCAGGGAAGGTTTAGTTTGGAGATAAGTAAAAGGTTCTTCCGCCAGAAGTGGTTGAGCTCTGGAACTGGCTGCCCAGGGAAGTGGTCACAGCAGCAAGCCTGACAGAGTTCAAGAAGTGTTTGGACGATGCTCTTAGACCCATGGTGTGAGTCTTGTGGGGGGTCCTAGGTGCAGACCTAGGTGTTGGACTCCATGATCCTGGTGGGTGCCTTCCAACTCAGCATATTCTTTGATTCTATTATTCATTAAAAACTCTTTAGAAAATTCAGAATGAGCTTGAAAATTGTTTGGAGAATGGCTAAAGGAAAATACCACTTTTTTTCCAACTGCTAAAATAATGTTTTCTTGTGTTCTAAAATGCATCAACTACCACGCCTCAAAGTATACATCCAGTGAGTGGGTTTGGGATCTTCTTTTCAGCTTAAGTCAATTACCATTTACAGACATGAATTCCTGAGATCCCCTAATTTGCACCCATGTTTTTTATTTAGACTTGCTGGTTTCAGTAAGAGCAGCAAATATTTGTATCTACAATAAAAGATCATTCACATTCAGAAGTAATGGCTAAATTCACACACATTTTAAGTGCTGGCACTTAGTTTCAAACAGCTTTGTTTTTTCATAGGCTATGGGGAAAATTACTGAAAACAAAACAGTTATTTTTCAAATTATTTAAAGAAATCACTGGGACACCTGATTTTCATGTAAGCAGTACAAATTGCAATATGTCCTGAAACCAAGTAGGTTTGGTTGTTAAGGCTGCACTGAAAATAGTAGGCTTTTTCAACTTTCCTCCAAATTTATTTTCATTTTAAAAACACCCAAAAAGAGATGATTTGGCAATAAAATAATATCAAATGTGCTCATTTCTATCAGTTTCAAAGTAAAAAAATGTACAGTATTGGGTTTGTTTTTTTTAAAAGGCTCTAGAGAACATAATTTTTGTGAAAAGGACTGGAAATAGGTGTTTCACTTTTAAGAAAAATACACTTGACACTGTGTTTAGAATTCATAATAAAAAAAGTCAAATGGTAGAAAAAATTCAAGAACAAACTTAATTGCCTGTAGTCCTCTCCTCTTTTTGCTATGAATAGAAAAAACACTGCATTCTTGCCATAACTGCTAATGTAAAATAAAAAGGAATCCATGAAATGTTTATGTTTTTGTCATAGTTTGACAGTGGCTAAAAGCCAGGAACCTACAAAACAAACAAACAAACATTCACTCATTCTTCTCTGATATAGCTGAGTAGAGGAGGGGGAAAGAAAAATTGAAGGGCTCATGAACTGAGATAAAGGATTAGGAGAAAATACTAAAGGCAAAACAGGCTCAAACTTAAAAGGTGTAAAGAAAAAATTTTATTAATAGACTTAAAAGAGTATAATGAGAACTAAAATAAACCTTTAGAACACCTTTTTCTCCCCTCCAGCCCCTCCCTCCTTTCTACTGACAGTGCAAGGAGACAGGGTGTGGGAGTTTTGGTCAGTTTTTCACTGGAAATCTTTCTTTTCTTAGTTTGCTTAGAGAGAGGAATTTCTTCTGCTATGCTGTGGGGTTCCTCCCACAGGAGACAGTCCTCTGTGAACTTCTCCAACATGGTTCTAATTTTCAGGAGGAGTAGTCCTGCCTGACCTGCAGGAATGTGAGTCCTTCCCATGGGCAAAATAGTCTTCTCAAACTACATGGCATGGGTCATTTTAGTTCATGGGTTGTAGTCTTTTAAGGATTAGCTGCTCTAGTTAGAGCTGCTCTCTATCTCTGGAAGCAAGGATCTTCTCTCTCTGTTCAAGTTTCCCACCAGATTGCAGATTTTCAGCATCCTTGTGCTCCAGCATGAACACCTTCTCTCATGGGCTGTGAGTGGACCTCTGCATCCCCCCATGCACTTCTTGAATTACAGGGAAACAGTTTATTTGTTGTATTAGAGTTCTCATCATGGCTTGTTGAAGAATCTCAGCTCTGACATCCAGAGCACCTCCTGCCCCTTCCTCCTTCCACTGACCTTGGTGTCACCATGTTGTTCTCCTCGTGTGTCTTCACCTTTTCCTTTTCTCTGACTAAGGAGAGAACTGGTGTCCATAGGTTTGTTTGTTCTCAGGTTCTATTAATTGAAAAGTTCTTAGAGGGTTTAGCAGTGCTGAAAGGTTGATCCTGTCTGGGCTCCGCATGGGGGAATGGCTCCTCACGCCCCTCGCTGTTGGCCACGTGCTCCCTGACACTGCCACGGTGTCCCTTCAGTGCCTCTCTTCCTTCGGGGCACCGNTCTCCAACATGGTTCTAATTTTCAGGAGGAGTAGTCCTGCCTGACCTGCAGGAATGTGAGTCCTTCCCATGGGCAAAATAGTCTTCTCAAACTACATGGCATGGGTCATTTTAGTTCATGGGTTGTAGTCTTTTAAGGATTAGCTGCTCTAGTTAGAGCTGCTCTCTATCTCTGGAAGCAAGGATCTTCTCTCTCTGTTCAAGTTTCCCACCAGATTGCAGATTTTCAGCATCCTTGTGCTCCAGCATGAACACCTTCTCTCATGGGCTGTGAGTGGACCTCTGCATCCCCCCATGCACTTCTTGAATTACAGGGAAACAGTTTATTTGTTGTATTAGAGTTCTCATCATGGCTTGTTGAAGAATCTCAGCTCTGACATCCAGAGCACCTCCTGCCCCTTCCTCCTTCCACTGACCTTGGTGTCACCATGTTGTTCTCCTCGTGTGTCTTCACCTTTTCCTTTTCTCTGACTAAGGAGAGAACTGGTGTCCATAGGTTTGTTTGTTCTCAGGTTCTATTAATTGAAAAGTTCTTAGAGGGTTTAGCAGTGCTGAAAGGTTGATCCTGTCTGGGCTCCGCATGGGGGAATGGCTCCTCACGCCCCTCGCTGTTGGCCACGTGCTCCCTGACACTGCCACGGTGTCCCTTCAGTGCCTCTCTTCCTTCGGGGCACCGAAAGGAGAAGCTGCTGCTGGCCCCCTGCCCTTCTGCCCTCAGCGTGGCGAGGTAAAAGTGGCCAGGCAGGCAAAGACTGACGCGGCTGGTTGCGGCACTGCTATGGCCCCAGCCGCAGCGCCTCCCCACTGCTCAGAAGGAGGGCTGTGCACAATTTTTCATTTTCTTTCTTAAATGCGTCATCACAGAGCAGTGATCGACTTCTCTAATTGGGCCAGCAGCTTGTCCACCTTCAGAGCCATCAGGGATTGCCTCTGCCAGATATAGTAGAAGCTTTGAGCAGCTTCTCACAATAGCTGGCCGCTGTGGCTTCCCCCGCCCCCACCAAAACTAGGCCGTGTCAAACCAACTGAGTTTTATTCTCTTTTTGCAAATCCTGTTCTATTTTTGCTTTGGATTTCTATGAATTCAGACTGAACTACAATAAGAAGCAAGATGACAGTGCTCAGTGTTTCCCAACTAATTTTATCCTGCTTAAACCATTTGTGTTGTGAGCAGCAGCAAAATTTATTGCCACAGAAAAGCTTGGAAAAGTCAAATGTGCTCTTCTAAAATTCAACATATCTTGCAGATATAAATGAAGCCCCATCTGTGAAAGCCTCTCTCTATTAGTTAAAGGAGGGGTCCAAAATCCATCCTGTCTTGCTGTAAAAGATTTGTGGAAAAGAAATGCCACTTCCCATCCCTTTTTTAGGCAAGAAGAAAAGAATAAAAAAAGGAGGAAAGAAGGAAAAAAGCCCTGTCACAAAGAGAAGTCCTTATAATAAGCAGTCACAAATAATGCTTGTTACCCTAGCAACTGCCATGGGATTCAGTTTGCCCTTAGGCTCCACAACATACTAGAGAAATTTACAAGGTTTTGGTCTTGAGAAATAGATTACGTTCACAGAATACAGACACAAGTGTACTTCAGAGGATTAATATCCAGGCAAGAAATGCATTTACGTTTCTGAGTAATGCTTTGTTTACTTTCTAATTTTACTACTTAGTTCTGGAAGTCTGTTTGAGAGCTGATTGCATAATTTTTTAACACTGAGTCTGAGATTAAATCAGCTTTGTGATGCAGAGAAAAATAGCACTGGTTGGGACCACTGGGGTAAGGGGAAAACAAGAATTCAAAATAAACTGTGTGGATAATATGCATGGGGTTATTGCAGAGCACAGGTATATGAGTGTGCCCCTTGTTACAGAAGAATTTATCTATTTTGTATCATTCTAGCAAGATAAAGCAGCTCATAGGTGGTGGTGCACTGTGCCTGATAACGTGAGGAGGAGGAACATAATGGAAGGGGGGGTGAATTAAAATCTTAATTCATGAGACTTACTAAGCCAAAATAAATAAGAAAACTGACAATTCTCATATTTTTAGCAGCATAAAACACCACAACTTTTGTGTTCTACCATTTCTATTTTTTTTTTTTTTTTTTTTAGGAAGATGTATGTTAACAAAAAACATCTTTTTGAATCATTATAGTCAACATATCAGATGTTGGGTTTCCTCTATAGTTATTCAGTCCAAATTTAGATTACCATGGAATAGCCTAGGAAATGATTTCACAAAAGAAATGTACATTAAAATATAGGTGCTTCTCAACAGCAGGGAAATGTGAGCCTGGAAGTTATTATTACATGAGAATTGGTCAGAACTTTGTCTTCAACTATGTTGTGACAGTAGTTTTCACATAATAGGGAGTTTCTGAATGAGTGATACAGGAGTCTGCTTCTACCCTTTTAATATTGCATACTGCACTACCATGCAGCAAACTCTGGGCTACATACTGCTTTTCTACATAAATAGAAGCACAGCAACTCAAAGGAAAGTTTTTAAGTAAGCCAGACCACAGGCCGACCTGTTCAGTCCATGGCTGCAGCTTGGGACTTGAAAAAGATTGAAAGCTTTTAATGCAGGCCAATGCTTTGTTCAAGGAAGTCTAAACTCTCTGCACTGCTGTCTAGGGAAGCTCTGACAACTGTGAATTTTAGATTTTTCTATTATAAAAAGTAAACTCCCGTTTTAAATAAAAACAGTGTTTTCAATTGGAAATTAAAATAATTCCAAAATGTCTGGTTTAATATGCCTAGTGACAGTGAAGTGAAATAAGAAGGCATAAGGGTATAATGGCTAAAGATGCAGCTCAGTTGAACATGCAGCTCCAATCAGAAATTACGGCTGTCATGTGGATATACTGGATGTTATATTAAGATCAGGCTGAACACTATAATGGCCTCTCCCAGTCTTAACTCTTTCAGCCTCAGGGAAGGATAGAAGGAAGGAAAGACAGAAGAAAGGAAAAGAATATAGAAATTCAATCTCCAGTAAGAGAGTTTCACCAATCCAAGGTTCAGGCCAATAGGAAATACATTTCAACCCACAAGGATCTCTTAAAAGGCAATCAAGAACATTACAAAACAACAAACCATTATGAATTATGGACCAACTTTCAACAGTGGTAGGTGTTTGAATAAAGATGTTTTATCCACTGTGTGTAATAATAATTATTAGCTGCTCTCTCAAGAATATTTCCTGCATCTTCATCCATTACCAGAGTTCAAGGCAATAACTGCAATTAAAGCCTTAGGATGCTGGAAATAATTTGAGCTGTTAAGTCTGACATGAGACAAAAGATACAGTGGAAGTAGTTTAATTTGTCATGTTCCATCATAATATCCAAAGAAGATTATACCTGACATTATTAATATGATAGCAATTTATGAGAAAAAATAATTTTTAAGTTTTAAAAAATTTAAATTTAAAAACCAGACACCCATGAGGGTAACAACCCTCACTATGTGCAAAGTGCCAAACTATAGCTCCTCTAAGTTACTGATTACTTATAGATGTCTTACATCAAGCCTATTTTTAGTTTTAGGAACCACTTATGAACAAATGGGGTTTCTTTCATAACCCATTACACACAGTAAGAACATTTCTGTTCTGTATTTTGTCCTGAGTGTGCCCACCAAAACTCAACCAGCTTCTGAAACTTTTTTCCCTTTCCAAGGTCCACTTCTGCCTCCTATGCACTGTCCATATCTCCTCCAACCCTGTGGTAGCTTTCATGTTTTAATAAACTCAGGGGTACACCCTCATCAAAGGCTTTCTGAACACCCGCTAGACAGCTTTACCTGTATCCTTTCTGACTTACTCAGGAAACACATACCAAGTTTAGTCCACTGGGATTTTCCTTCAAAGAGAAGACATGTTGTCCCAACACCCCACACATCTCATGTGTGCTCAGGTTCCTCAGTGATGCCATAGCCCAGGCAACTTCTTTGCTCTGCATTTCCATGGGGTTCAACACTTACATCTGTTCCTTTTAAATCAAGCTGGCTTCTCTTGCTCCTTTGTTCTCTCTGTTAGCAAGAGGATGTTGGAGGACTTAGTCAAGCAAGTCAGAATATGGAGCAAGCACCAACATATCCTACAAGGGTGGTGGCTGCAGACAGGTTATTTCTGAACTGTCCGGATGTGCTTTAACAGCTGTTGCTCTATCTGTAGAATTCTTAAATATGTTTCTAACCAAGAGGTCAAAGGGACAATGCAAGACAACCAAGTCTGGCATTACCTCAGTTTTAATGGGCAGCCTGATGTACCCCTCTTCTGAGCACAGTAACTAGTGCATGGTTGGAACACACTATTTTAGAAGATAACTTGCCCCTGCCTGAAAATATGACAACTCCCTTAATTATCTGGTTTTGACACCAATTGATTAATTCAATGTTTAAGGAAAAAAAAAAGAAAAAACAATCCAATACCCTTGGGCTGAGATTTCATGTAGTTTTTCTTCCTTCACATTTTTAAATTAAAGAGCCTTTTGAGTACCCTCTTCTTTCAATTAATTAAAAATAAATCATTCCTCATTGTTTTGATAACCTGTTGTTTGATCCCTCTACTGTGAATAATTTATTGTGTGCACGAGACTTTCCCCAACATTTTCAGTAATAAAAATGAAACAAGGTATTCACCAAGTCTCACTCTCATCACTCCAGCACCTTTTTGACTTTTTTTCCTCCTGACATCTCCTCACTTGCTCCCTAAATGAATTCCTCCTTTTGATGCATTTAGAGAACTTTTCTCTACTATCTTTTGTTTCCATAGAAAAATGAATTTTCCAACCATCTTATAGACCTGTTTCCAACTAAGCAGTCCATCATACTCTTGTCTGTCTTGTCCTGTGCATTTAAGCAGGTTTTAAAATTCTTAACATCAGCCTTTCCCCTGTGATAGCTACCCCAAATCTCCTAATGAATCAGATATGGTTTAATGGAATACTTTGCTTGGAGGTTTCTCGCTTTTTGGACTGCCTCATTTTTACATAATGGAAAAATGTGTAGGATTTCTGTGGATAAATTCTGTGAGTTACCTGACTTCCTCATTCCTATAACAATTATAAATCTAACTATAATGTAAATGTTACTACAGCAGTATCCCAGTAATTAATCCAGAGGTAAGTGTTCAGCGTCATCTGGAACAAAGTGCAGAAAAGCTTCTTCTAATAAATTACCCAAGAAAAATTATTTGAGAAAACAGCTGTCTGCTAAATTTAAAAAAAAAAAAATCGCTGTATATAGCACACATTCTAATAAAGATCTTTTTATTCAGCTATAGCTTGTAGTTAGGGTTCATATTAACTAATGCTAATCAAAGAATTTAAAAAAGGCAGCCTTTTCCAACCTCAGAATTAGATTTGCATTTTGATAGTGGGCATTTAATCCTTCAGCCAGTTACAGCATCCTGATAATGTCATCTTATCTGGATGAATAAAGACAGATCTGGTGTTCTAATCAGAGAAAATATTCAGTCTAAAAGGGAGCTTTAATCACAATGATTACTACCTGGGTAGAAATTGCCCCAGCAAGCATCATTGCTGACCCTCCCCCTGCAGGAAGCTTAAACTTCTGCTATTTGATCAGTCAGGATTACTACCTTTTCACACTACATGAGGACTACGTAGACTTCCCAGATCAAAGATACGAGAAAACTTTTCACTTGTGTGAGTAGAATATTGCAGATACCTGTTGTTATGGGTTTGTTTTTCTAAGTTGTCTTTAAAAGATACCTTGGATGATTCCAATTACTGGACAAAGCCACTGTCATGTCTCCTCTGATTAATGCATATACTTTTTTCTTCGTGGTAGTATTTATATAAATTAGTATTAAGCATTAGCTGCTGTCATAAGGTTTCTGCCTTCTTCCTTCAGCTCACTGTCAAATAAATACAAAAAAAAGTGCCCCCCAAATTATTTCTCCTGACATAAGCATGTCTTAACTAATATTTTTCAAACAGAAAAAAAACAAGATTTTTTTTTCCCCTGGAAAATTGGCCACCTGAGGCGATCTTTTCATTCCAAAAATGTCTTACCTTCTGGCTGAAGTTCTAAATTACTCAACCAGAATTCCACAGGAGATAGGAATACAGGCAGCTGGCTGGAGGCTTTACAGCAAAATAGTGTCACACCTTTATTTTTCTCAAGTCCAGATCCTCTAATATTAAAACTAATGGGAATCTTCCCATTAACTGGAAGCCTAAATCATGTAAGTAGGGAAAATTCCAACATTTATATTCATTTAAAAATATACCTCTTTTTGAGGCCAGATAGAAAAGTTACCAATTACTGGAGTAGCAATTTCGATTAAAACCTTGGATGACTCTGCAGTTAATCATACAAAGCATGTATGACAAGAGTATGTAAGAATAAGAGATTTTTCTTTCTCCCCACTTTCCTTGGAACCTGTATCTAAGACAGGTAAGTTATTTCAAAGGCATCACTGGCCTACTGAAAATGGGAGGCAGATAAAAACATTCAGAAAATCAGGTGCACCTCAAATTCAGTGTTCAATTCTGGGCCTCTCACAAGAAGAACGACATTGAGGTGCTGGAGTGAGTCCAGAGAAGTGGATGTAGTTGATGGGGAGCAGCTGAAGGAGCTGGGGGCGCTCAGCCTGGAGAAAAGGAGGCTTAGGGAGGACCTTGTTGTTCTTTACAATGACCAGACAGGAAGGTGTACCCAGGTGGAGGTCAGGCTCTTTTAAAGAACAAGCAACAGGACAACAGAAAACATTCTCAAGGTGAACCAGGGGAGGTTTAGTTTGGATATTAGGGGAAATTTCTTCATGTTAAAGGTTGTCAAGCACTGGAACAGGCTACCCAGGGCTATGGTGGCATAACCATCCCTGGAGCTATTTAAAGACTCAGAGACATGGTTTAGTGTGGGCTTGGCAGTGGGTTAAGGGTTGGACTTAATGATCTTGAAGATATTTTACAACCTAAATGACTCTGTGTTTCTAGGAGAACTAGGTACTCCAGACTTCCAAAAATCTCTCTGAAATGTTAAAACTCCTATAAGTGAGGCATTTCATCATCTCTCAAACATGGCTGTGTCTCACAAAATGTACAGATTGGAGTGGTCTTTGCACATCATTGTATCCCACCTCTGCTGGTGGGAGTAGTGAATGATTCTTTTTTCCCCTAAGTTTGCAGTTCTACTTCAAAGTTATTAAATTGATAGGATGACCATTATTTACAGGAAAATTTATCATCCATTTTTACTGAGACCTCCATCAGCATCTTTTACTTCAATATTTTTTTCCAACTATCTTTTTACCAAGACTACTTCTGAAAAAAACCCAGCTAAATACTGAAAGGCTCATAAAAATAAAAATATTTAAATTCTGTAGGAAGCATTATTGTAGTTGAATAGGTTAAAATCTTGCATACAGTCAGTTGCTTGGAGCTGTAGCTATTCTGGACATCCTCCAATTTTTCTTCAAAAAAATTGGAAGATGTTCACCACAATTAACATTAAAATCTTTAAATCATTGAGATAGGGCAGAAACAAATTAATTTGCATTAAATACATCGTTTTTTCTACTCTCATCCACTTAGATTAAAAGGCGGGTGTTCCACCACTTGACAACCAAGTGCACAATGACATTCTCTCTCCCTTTCTGCTTTTATCCATTTGCAGTTCACACCATGAAGCTCTATGCTGCAACATTCCTGGCCTGAAATAGACTTCTAAAGGCATCCCAGTACCTCATGCTTTAACATTTTTTGACTTTCTGAAAAATCAGCTGATGAAAAGCATTACAGTAAATTGTGGCTTGCTCAGTCTCCCCATCGGGTTCAGGCTGTCAGTGCTGTTCTCTGTGTTCTTGCATACTTTAGCACTTCTGTCTCATCACAGAAAGAACAGCTCATGAGGAGCTTCAGCAGGCAAGAGTCTAGCAAAATGTGAAAATAGAATGCAACAATAATCCTACAAGATATCATAGTTGGAATTTACACTGTAATATATAATGAAGCTTGAAAGTTTCTTAATTTTTTAAACTGAAATTAATAATAAAGGAACTTATCAGACAGCATTTTTGCTTTTTCAGACTACAAAATTGCACCATCTACCTATTCATGCTGTGTTGGGCTGCTCAACGGCATAAAATGCCACAGAATTTGAATTCAGGCCACATTCAATTGGAATGAAGATTTTTTTTTTTAATTTGTTCATCATTCTCTTCTGAATTTCATCTAAGCTTATGAGTATGAAAGTGTTTCACACACAACCTCAAGCTCCTGCTTCCTACCTGCACTGCAGCCTAGACTGATGACAGCATTTTGCTAAAACACCCCATCAGCCTTCTTAACCAGACAGAAACACACTCCATTGCTTCCTAGAGATATTTGAGGCCAGCACACCATATTCTTCCACGTCTTTGCTATTTTTGACACTGGAACCAGACTCCTGCTATTCTTGTAGTGCTCCTCTGAGGTTTCCCATTTATTTCTCCAGCCTTTCCTTGATATATTACGGTGAATTCTTCCTGTCCTTCCACTCTCCACAGAAATTAAAGCATTGTGCAAGGCTCTTCTCTTGAAAAGAATCTCCCCCTCTTCTTACTCCAGGCCATTTGCTTGATAGGTGATACCAGGCACATGCAAGGTGAGAGAACTTGTCGGCTAAAAATGGATGGAATGTGGTCAGTTCATTTCCTTACCTTCTCTTCTGTTTTCAACACAAGACAACTAACCGATTCTGGGTTTTCCCCCCCAAAAGGATAGCCTTCTTTCCCCAGTTCTAATGTGGACCTGTAGGTGTGCACCAATGTAATTCCCTACCACGAAATCTAACTTAAGAGTAAGTTCAGACTGGGTATTGAAATATTAAGGCAATGTTCCCTTGCTCTTTTCAAGAAGGAAGGGACACTGTCCACATTCTGTAGACCTGAAAGTAGTTTGATCTTCCCTGAATGCTTTTGTGATGGAATAAAGAGGTAACAAATATTACCCAGGCAAAATCACTGGGGAGAAAAAAATCATACACACTGCCAGGTTTTCAAGGATTTGGAAAGTTGGCATTACCTTCTGGCTAAAACAATGCACTGTGAGACACAGGAAAAAAAATCAGTAATTCAAACATTATTGTGTTCTTCCAAGGATCTGTCTGTCTGGCATTATGGTGATTTGTGCCACTCTTACAGTGTAATCATCACCCATCATGGAAACTGATGTCCCAACTAAGACAATGCAAACCATTCATGCAAAAAGTCATCCCCAGAATCATCAATAAACCAGCACTTGCCAGCTCCGACAACATTCAAAGATATGTGCATTTTACTGTTAGTTGCCAAGCCTGACATTTTCTTCAAAGCTATTGGCATTGTAATAAATCTGCATTTTTCAGTTAATCTAGATTTTTCCTGCAACAGCTCAACAAGTTATTAAACTGGCTTCAACCACACCACACTATGGAACTTTAAAAAATTGATTATGTTGGAAAATTTGTTTCTGATTCTTTAGTACCTTTGAAACTTAGAAAAAAGTTATCTATCAACAATTCCTTGCTTAGACTGTATTACAGGTAGTGTAAATAGTATTTCCTACATTAGGAGGGCTGCAGGAATGTGTCAGTTAAGCAAACGCCACTGACAAACTAATCACCAAAGATAAAATACCAACACATTTTTTATGTCTGAACTCAGCTAGATAGCCATCAACCAGTCTCTTAGGTTAGCCATACAATTACAGCACTGCACAACATCAGAAACATGCACATAAAGTAAATGCATCGCCCTTTTCCCAAAGCAAAGAAACAGAGCTAAGCATCTATTTCACAGAAATCCAGGACCCCAACTTTCAAGTTGTTTTTAAAAACATTTAAACACAATGTTCCCTGGTATGAAGTTGTATTTTTTTAAATGTCCTCTTTTTCTTCCACACAGCAAATGAATCCACAACACCAGCTGTTTATAATACCCTTTTTATTTTTCAGTCAGAAATAAAATTTAATTTAATATTTCAATAAACAGTGGTGTTTATTCCTTAAACAAACCCCCTTCCTCTTTGGCATCTGACTGTATTCTGGTTTTCAAACTAAAGACTATATAGGAAGACTCTACTTTCAAGATCATTGTTCAATACATTAAAGTTACACCAGTGCAGTTCACTTGGAAAAATACACATTGGTATTTTGGAATTTTCTAATAAACCTTAAAAAAAATAACCAAACCACAAAATGCTCACTCGTGGGCTGCCGTCATTTAAGCTGTGGAGTGACAGAGTAAGAACTTTTCATTCTCAAGAGCACATGCACTAACTAGTGCTTTCTAGTAATTCTGAGTAATAAACAAACAAAAAAACCCCTAACTCAATTAGAAACAACTGATCAAATAATTTATGTTTCAAAGCAATATGAAATTATTTTTAACATCTGCAGGGGTCATCAGGCAAAATCAAGTTATGCACTTCAGTAAAAGACTGCACATAAAATAAAAGACAGTATGAAAACTATTTTTCATTTTTAAACTGAAGTTACCAAAATGTTTTAAACACATCTAGGAATACAGCTGTCAAAACTACATTTGATGTCATGTTTGGATAAAAATTTATTAAGTAAAAAAAGTAACTCAGCGTGTTATTCTGCTGAAAAATTCAAGATCATCTCTTCAACGCCAACAAGAAATATTTCACTTGCACTTCTTGTCAAGAAAAAGTCTGCCCTCTGGAGCTTGTGCTCAGTGCCTCAAGTCAACAGAATTTCCAAAGCTATGCTGAAATTGACACTTCCTGCTGCTATAGATGAAATGAAAATCACAAATTAAAACAAAAATATTACCAATATACCACTACAGACATTCCAGTTTCTGTCTCAAGACAATGTATAACCAAAATCTACAAAAAACCCCCCAAACCCCAAAAAACAAACCAAACAAAAAAACCCAACCAACAACAACAAAAAAAAAACCCAACGAAAAGAAACTGAAAAACACCCCCAAAAAACTTCACTTCCTGAAACATTTGCTTTAAATAACTGAAATATTTATTCTGAATATGTTTTATAGAATAAAAAGGACAAAGCAATTACTTCCATGCAGAAACTAAAAAAATAATTTAATAGGATTCAAGCTGCAAAGGTTTCTTTTAAGAACAAATCTCACCCATATCACCAGTACAGGTGCAGTCTCAAAATGTATGAATTGTATTGTTTAAATAGCAAGTGATGCATCCAGTCAAGCTCACTATTCTGTCCATGTGGTAAGAAAAACCCATACATTTTACTACAGAAACAAAAAGTAAACCCAAAAACCCTGATGTCTGATCCAAGAGCATTTTCTAATATCAAGCCAAAATTAAAAACAACCAAGCAGACATCACCAATTTTTCAGCGTTGAATTACTGTAAATACTAGATGTAGCAGTACAGAAAAGAAAATCCCAAAAATCAAAAGCTTTTTTTTGTCAAAACGTGTCCGAAGAAATATCCACTAATTGGAGTCAAATCTGCATTAGAAGCTGCTTGATGAGGAAAAGATTTCTCTCTCCAAGTATGTGCAGAACACTGCACTGCCAAGACTGGATTCAAGTAACTTACTTTCTGGTAACACTGAGCTGATAAAACCACCTACTATGTGGACAGTCATGTACACAGTACAACAGTAGATTTTTGCAGCAACAGAGAAAACATCAGAAACCATTTCTCAATTTGAGATGACAGCTCATGTGCTATTCCTTGCAAACATACGATCCCCTCTAAGAGTAAGGTGTTGGAGCTGGTATTGTAGCACTTCTGTGTCAGCAGGTTCCTTCATGTTCATTTTGTCTAAATTGAGGTAGTCTAGGGATTTTGAATGAGCCCTTTTACCTTTCAAAAGGCAGAGAGGCAGGGGACCATGAAGTGCTTTGTAAGGTTCATAGGGTAAAGCTTTATTGTATTTATCCCCTGAGCTGGGCATCCGTCTCCTCCTCCTTCCATTTACTGCTGGGATCTCATATGGCTGGTAGTACCTACTTCTAGTTTTGTACAAACGTGAGGAACGTGGAAGTCCTGAATCAAGATGTTTGGAGCCCAAGTTAAGATCAGATTGTCCTTTATTCTCTTCACTTCCCGTATGCTTATGGGCTAATTTTAGCAGCTCCTCTCCAGTTGTGAAACCAACCAGGTAGTTAGAATCCATGTGAAGGACCTGATATCCCGCAACTGTCCGCCGCAACGGTGAGCAGGGGGTGCTGGAACAGCGTGGCTTTTCTGCTTCCATCCTGGCTGCAGAACTCACCTCTGCAAGAGGCACAGGGAGGGTGGAGAGGGCAGTCCGGGACTCTCCATTCACATCAAGTTCCATTTTAAACACAAAGCTTTGCTCCTAAAAATAAAACAGAGCTTGATCAGAATATGCAACACAAGGAGCTGAGAGAGGGCCACAGAAATGAAGTTTTGTATCACCCAGAAGTCATAACCAGCACTTCCCTGTTCAGCCTGGTCTCAGCTCTCTGCATGGTGTCACACAACAGAACTATCACCAACATCTGTCTTTCAAAATTATTTTTTATTAATAATATATATATTTTTAATAAAAGATATCATAAAGATACTGATAATTTTTTCAGCATTTTGGTGCATTTATTCCTTGTAGTCCCTCACCTCTTGGAGTATCTACATCCATTAGCACAACCATAGCACCTTCCCCCATCTTTACTGTGTAATTTGTCTACTGACAATATTCTTATTAAACAAAGTTTTCAAAAAACATGCCTAAAAGGTACCAGATCATTCAGATATGACCATGGACCAAACCTGATCTGAGTATACTGCAATGTTTCCACCTTCCAGATGTGCAGACAGCTTGATTTAAATTCAAGGAATGGCATCCTAGCTGCTCCACACCTGTCTGATTAGGTCATCAGCAATCGTCACCCATTCCCCAAGAAAATTCACCTATCATTTTATTCACAATTAATCAAACATACACTGTTATTCTAATAGGATTCTAATATATTTCTAACAAAGTATACTGCATTTAATGAAACAGCATTGGATTCTTATAAGCATCTTAAGAATAAGAAATATTTATTTCATTTTTCCCTATTTCTACTAGAAACTGATTATTTTACTCTTCCCTTACAACAATTCCAAATACATTATTTGGTGCCTTTACAGACACAAGTGCTCACTGCAAGCTATTACCACCTCTAACATGGAAAAAGATACAGTCACCATCACAGCAAGTATACACCAGTAGATGCCATAACATTGGGAAGCCTTGTTTTCATTTCTAGTTTCAGCATCATCTGAACCATTTCGGTGGCACAGCTACTTCACAAAACAGAAAGGTCACATTTGTTTCCAAATCCATGCTTTCTTCATTGTCAGAGTCACCCTTGCTCTAAACTGTAGCTAGAGGCTCTGTAGTCAATATACTTCACCAAAACATTCAGCATGGCTATGTAAGGTTTAAAGGCAACAAGACTCAAAGGAAAGAAAGTTAAGCATCTAAGTGTTAAGCAGGAACAGTTCTGAAATTCATTATATGTGACCATAAACAACACTCAAAATATCAATAATATTTCACAAATAAGACTAACTTAAAACACACTTCCAGGAGTTTGCAAACTTTTGAAGCTACTACTTGCTGCCATTTTGAGGCTTAGAACATCACAAGCCAAGTAGCAATGACACAACTAACAAGGAAATACTTTATTCCATCTTCTGCAATTAGACTCACCCCAAAATCCCATTAACACCAATCTCAATTAATTTGTTTTAAAATAAGAGAGGGAGCTCTCTGCAAGTATGACTTGCAAAAGAAAATACTAGCCTTATGTAAAATATAAGATTACCTTGTTTCTGTTAAGGGACCGGGAAGGAGCAGTTCACGTAGCTTTCTGTCAGAGACTGGAGATCTGTTTAGAGCAATCTTGAGGCTCGGAATGTATGGTAGGGGGTGGGTCAGGCCTTGCTCTGGTGAGATGTTGCCCTGGGCCCCATATTTCCCAGTCCCACAGTGTCCATCAGTCACGGCACAATGGAGGCAGCCCCCAGGTGTTGCCTAACCCAGCCCCTGAGGGGCCAAGCAACCAAAAATCCTAGCTGAAAGGAAGGGTCTTTAAGAAGGCTGACCATGAGGCAAGCATGTTGTTCTTTAATCCTTCCTTCATCTTGGAGTCTTCCATGCCTGGAACCCAGGAGTTGATAGCTATGTCTGTTTTTCTACATCTTTCCTATCTTTCTCCCTTCCTTCTTCTAACTTTCTTTTCACAGAAGATAACATCAAATGGGTTTAAAGGTTTCCTGTGTTCAATAGACCATGTCTGTGCTGTGGTGTTCCATGCTGCACTAAATCATTTGACAAAGTTCCTCATCTTCTGTAGCTTACTAGTAAACTTTTGTGTGATTTTTTACCTCCTGAAGCTATCTGGTTGGTATTTCTCCTTTGCATCTACCCAGACCAAAAGATTCTTGGTTTACCGTGGATTTAAGTGACCGGGGTGTGATGATCCTACCTCTCCTTCCCTGCTTAGTCCCCAATCAACCTGGCTGCTCCCTATGCTAATAAACTAGGAGTAAACAAAATGCCCACAGTTCTACTAAAGAGGATTTTATCTGCCATTAGCAGACTTACATTTTGCAGAGACTATTTCTAATGTACCTTTACTCTTAAATGGTTTCTTTTCATTCTCACAGTCATGGCTTATTTAGGATTCTTCATTACGAGTTTTGTGTACTGTAACTTTTGCAGATATACTTCATCCAGTGAGTTTTTAAGCATTTTGGGGTTGGACTAAGTGATCTCCAGAAATCCCTTCCAACCCTAACAATTACGTGAATCAAAACAGGTAAAACATCTGAAAGAACAGAAACACTGAAGCAAACCAGGCACCTTTTTTTTTTTCACAGCAGAAAGTTCACACAACTCAATATGACTCCCATATGTAGGCATATTGAGTTGTGTGAATATGTATTTATGGCGTCAACTGCCAGTTTTAGAATAGCAGAAGCAATTGTTTCCTACTTCAACACTATAGCAAGCAGTGAAACAGTAAATTTGATGAGTTTTCAGCTGCTGAGACAAAGGTATTAATGACAATTTCTTAAGTTGAAATTATATACCACTAGGAACCATGATTACTGGAGGCACAGCACAGAAATTCTGCAGTACAACTTTCAGCTACTCTGTGATTTTAGGCAAGAAACCTAAGTACCTGTTCTTGCTCTTAATTCCCAAGTTTTATCCTGAAGTTTGGAAATCTCTCCTGGAACCTTCAAGAAAAACTCAATTTGTTCTATTAAAAGAAACTGAAATGATGCTAGAAAATGTATAAATAAAATGAACGTACTGCAAGGTTGGAAATTGATCATATTAATCACCTAGTCACATATAAACAGTAAAACCAACCAAAAAAAAACCCCAGCAAAAACTAACAAACAAGCCCAGAACAAACCAAATCATTTGCCACAGCTGTATGTGCCCTAAAGAAGGAGAAGGAGGAAGAGATATTTTCATGCCCTTTTGGAGCTTAAAATCTGAAACTAACACAAAGGCTCTTCTCAGAACACAACTTTTAAAATTAATTTACTTTTGTTTGCAACATGAGTGTGTGCTCTGGTAACCAAGAGCAATCAACTTGGAAAGCTAACTATGCAGAAGGGAAGGAGTCAGCAGTTAACTGCACCATAATTACCCTCACTGTAAACCAGTACAAAGGAAATTCAGAGCAGAAAGTCCTCTTCTGGTCTTCAAGCCAGCATGGTCCAGCCTAGTACTTTAGGTTCTGAAACTGCACGACTCCCATTCTGTGCTGCAGTGTGAAGAGCAGTATTAAAACCAAGAAATCTGCCAGACATTTGAAAGCAACAGCAGCATCAGCGGTTGGTGCCACAAATACCAAAAACTCAAGGGAACAGCACAGCTAGCTGGTGACAGGAATGACTGGCCAGCTTCATAAGCAAAGGAACAAAATTCCGCATGTATGTGCTCAGCTCTCCTATCCCAAGACTTTTAACGCCAGTTATTCATGCTGCCATACAGCTTCAAAATTATTTGTATCCTTATTTGGAAAAAAAAAACCCAGAAAAGACATAAAGATATTATTTAAAAGACTCCTATGAACGAAAATAGAAAATAATTTGGGATTCACAGTGAGTGCAGGTACCATCACCTATAAATAGATATTTAAAACTTCTTGACAGTGTTTTTAGGACATTTCTAAATATGATAAAGCATTTGATAACTTCTGTTATGTTCACTGCTGTTTACAAGTATAAGCTCACTAGTACTTCCCAGCTTTAGTTATAACACTGGAAAAAACAGTACTTCCGTTTAAAAAGATTACTTCTTCAGTTCACAGCCGGCTTGTCCTCTTGCCTCTCAAACAGAATGACAACAGCAATGCCAATTCAAGGTAATTTATAATTAAATATTATTGAATCTAAGCAAGGAGACTAATAACAACATGGTATATCCTTGGCTGCTGGTCCACATATTAAAAAAAAAAATGCAAAATAACTGAAAATAGCAGTTACCAAGGGAATTAATTTGACCAATACCTACCAGAATGGCCTCCAGAATAGAATTCAATGAGATTTTACATGATTTTATTAACTGTCTTTGTATATTTAAAGCAGGATCTGCATAAAAAGTAACCAGACCAAATCCAGACAAATACTGAGAAAATTGTCTAAAACATGGAGCAGAGAAATATAATGAAGATAAATACTAGACTGACTACTAAAAATCACTGCAAGAATACATTAATATTCTTGGGTTTTTCTTTCAGTGTAAAGCCAGCAAAATTTCCCTATTTTGCAAATATAAAGGCTTGCTGGTTATTGAATCTTTCACAAAGTTGTCATATATCATTCATATCCTTCTCATAACATGCGACAAATGAAAGCAGACATGAATGACAAACTAGGGCCTTATATCACAATATATGCACTGTAAATCATTTATTGTTGAAGTGACTTCTTGCCATGAGCCTCACTGCACTCAAAATCTTTTGGGGTTTTTTTTCCCCCAATAAAGTGTTATTTCTTCTGTTACATGCATTACTTAAAAGTCTTTCTGAGGAAAGAAATGTGACTTAAAAATACAAACTTTAATTACTCAGTATTTAAAGACATAGAAAGATGAAGAAGGGTTTTTCTTGATACTTATGCCTTGTAGAAAGTGTGCATTGTTTTGGAACCACTGTAAGTTACTCTTAACAAAATAACTATTTCTCTGTCATTTGGCATTTCTATTGTTAATTATCTCCTCAGCTAGAACCTGAACTGATTTGACAACACGCGGTTTTTTTCTCTTTTAGATAAGCGTTAAATTTCTGTCCATTCAGTACATGTTTTCTTCTTAAGAACTGATTCTTCCTTCTAGATGCTAAGCCTGGAGGCAATCATTAGTTACAAGTCACTAAGATACGTCACATTGATAAAATGATAGCAGTTGCAACAAGAAAAAGCAGAATGGAGATGACAGCGGTGATACCACCTGTAAAAACGTCAAACATACTGAACAGAGACACCAAGCCAGTTTTGACACTTTCCCTTCTCTGTGTTGCTATTACTTGATATACATGATGCACTCAAAAGACAAAATGTTTGCCTGTTAAAAATCAGGAGTGACATTGCCAGCCTGTGTGAAGCCAGGACACTTAATTATTTCAACTGTCTCTCTGTGAAGAGCAAAAAATAAGGTCTACATCATTCCTCTTGCAGTCCGAAGAGAAAAAATGTTTGCCGTTCCTTACAAGAAATTCCATACTCCTCTAAACTAAAGAGAATGGGGGTAATATGAAACTGTTGCACCACGTAAGATAACAACTAAGTTGAGCACAGATTTACTTCCTCAAAATTACATGCAAGAAAATGAAATTATGCATAAGACATACACTATAATCCAACAGGCCTTAAGAAAACATGAACTGGTATTACTGAATTAATAAAGCCAGTGCAATAACTTCAGAATGTAATGTAAAACAACAGCCTACCAAACTACTAGTAAAGTGTGTATGTGTGTATTGGAGGGGAGGTTCTTGTCAGCAGGTAAAATATTAAGCCACTCAGCTACCCAGTATACCAGGCAATAAATACCACATGGCTTACATAAAACTAGGATTTACAAAATGTTCTTTTTGAAAAGATGATTACATCAATTTCTACCATTATGCTTCTACTCCAAGTAGCAGTAACCGATTTTTTAAATTCTTGTTATTAACACAGTTTTATACAGAAAACTACTATGATCCAAAAAACTACCTTTTAAAATTGAAGACAGTCATTAGTGCATTCCTGAGAAACTACAACTAACACCACAAGTGACTAGCTCAGACCAGATCAGCGTGACAGAGCATACAATTTACAAAGAAGAGACAGATGCAATGTCAAGAGTCTGACCAGACTAATGAATTTTGTAAGAGCAGACTTAGCAAGCAGAAGTGAAATAAGATGGTGGGAAAGAAGGCCATTTTAACATCTCTCTGCCAAGCAATACTAGATGGAAGTGTTTAACAGACAGTAACTTCTCTGAAATATTTAGAGTCTTCCACATGGACAATATGACTCCCTTGCTGGACTGAATCACAGACAAGCACATCCCCTTCACTTGGTCAGTAAAATGATGCTCCTGGGCAGCATAAAGGTGGTTGTTAACTATGCTGACTCATCAAAAAATGAAACGGAGAGATACACGCAAAGAAGCTGATGTATATTGTAACACAAACAATTTTTATTCCTT
The DNA here is from genome assembly GCA_013397315.1 of Donacobius atricapilla. Classification (NCBI taxonomy): domain Eukaryota; kingdom Metazoa; phylum Chordata; class Aves; order Passeriformes; family Mimidae; genus Donacobius; species Donacobius atricapilla. Next base: position 47,727 of record WBMY01014676.1, on the reverse strand, counting down.
ATTGGATTAATAAGTAAAATAATGTTTCCCTTATCATTTCATTTTTACTTCTCTCTATTTTTGATCTTCTGTTTTTTCATCAACTAAAATCTAAGCTTCATTTTCAAAGTTCTTCATATTTTCAGATTAACCCACTTGGGAAGACACCAAACAACCTGACTTGTCAACAAAAAACTAAACGGCCTTTTAAAAATAAGAGACAGAAACAAACAAATTAAAGAGTGCTTAAAGTATTCCAGTTTTCATCAAATACTGATTTCTTTTCTTAAAAAACCAAAGTTCCAGTGGGACTATAAGTCTCACTGTTTTTGTGTTAGAGAAAAAAAAATCAGGTTGGGTTGTATTCTATGCTTACAAGTCAGTGCTGCTCTGGTGACATTATTTTGAAATGATAAGCCTAAACCATATGATATTCAGCCTTTGACTAGGAATAGCTATGCAAAGAAAGAAACTTTAAAAATAGACCTACTCACAGATATTATGAAAAATATGTTTAATCAATGTCACTTAGTTTCTTCTGTTTAACAGAGAAGCACTTAAAGCACTTTCTCAAGCTCACTAGAGTAATGTACATAAAGGCTTTAAAGTTTCCTTGTTTGCCTGCTTCTCAAATGCTCCTCCCCTTACTTAAACACTGCCTAAAAACAAGTGTAATTCAAGTATGGACTAACAATTAATAGAAGCCCAAGAGTACCTGTAGTTACAGTAAATTTCTATTAAACTTACAACTAGTGTGAACACAAATCTTTCACCCAGAACACTCAGCTCTGACTCATCTGCCTTTGCCATACCATGACACACTTGCACATGATTATACATGCCCCGTGGCCAAGCCAGCAGCATGAGGCTGATCAAAGAGACTTTACAGAAAGCCACACTATAATGTCATTACTCTTATGCAAGAGCTTAATTTCAGTGATTGCACTGCCACTGTTTCATTTCCCTCTTCTTCAAGCTGCTGTGAGAATCACTCTCCTCTGTCTTTATTATGCTAACAAATGCTCTTCCTCAAGGGGGAAAAAACCAAAACTGAAGCAAGCACACCCAGTTAGCTGGAATATGGTTCAAAATATACCAAGCGCGGGAGGGTGGTGGGACATCATTTCTGCAAACAGCTACGCAAACACACATGTATGACATCCTGGCCCACTCTAGAGAGCTTTGTAATAGATTTCTTCATAAGAGAGAATATATCTATGCTAGGCAAAATCCCTTATAAAACAGTATATAAATAATAGATTAATAGAATTAAGATCTGAGCTTGTTTTCCTGCATTCTGCAGACCACTCAAAACAGCACTGCAGCTGCTCAAAGACACTCTTCCAGAAAATGTGCAGAGACACAACTGGAAAAACATGCCTGCTAATGAACCAAAGCACCTTAGAGAGTTTCATACTCCAAAGTAACACTTTAATGCACCTTTGAGTGCACAAGGGCAGCCAGCGAGCTTCACAGCTCATACAGTAAACATTAAGACAAAACTCTGCCTACTCTTCAGTCAGCAAAATTCATTACAAAGAAATAAAAAGTTACCCACAAGAAGGCTGCGCACTAGGGCACATTGTTACCTTCAGAATCAATAGTTAAGGTCACATTCAAGTATGAATATCACTTGCCTGAGAGTATGGGGCCGCCAGTGGCTTTAAACTGCAACTGAGGAGAGGGTTATGCATACTGAATACATATATATATATATGTNCCCCAGCTCCGCCTCCTACCCGGCCGAGCCTCGGTGTCCTCCGCCTGTCCTGAGCCCGGCTTGATGGGCGTTAGTTCCCCCGTGCCATTTCCCGTCGGATACAACTGTGAGACCAGATCAAATAACCATCTCTTGGTGACTTTCTCGTCGCGGGAATACCACCCACTTCTGTAGTATTTCCACGCAGCCTGCAAAGTTTGAACGCTGACTACATAACAAACCTTT
>WBMY01014676.1:0-45306 GCA_013397315.1 Donacobius atricapilla | reverse complement strand
CGCTGACTACATAACAAACCTTTAGTGATGGGTTTTGCCGACGACCAATTAGATCATTTCCCTATTGCGTTTTGGTGCTCAAGCAAAGCTGCTATTACTGCAGCAAACCTTGCAAACAATTGCTTAACTTGGTTTTTGCAAGTAAAATAAAAGGAGAGGGGGAGAAAAAGTGTGATGTCACAGTCCTATTTTTTTCTCTTTAATAGTAGTTACGAGCTCTGCCTACCACACAGCTCTTAAACCCCTAGAGGTGGACTTAACCTAGGTTTTGTTTCTGAAACTGAGTCCTTAAAGACTCATTCTTAAACACACAGCTGAAATTTATTACTCTGACTGGGAAGGCATGGATGACCTCTGTACAAAGCCCATGTCCTGTCATCCTTCTAGTCCCAATGGTCCTGCCAAGAAAGTTACAGGTGCTGTGGTCTTGAATTGCACTGAAGGGTGTCAGCATTCCGTACGCACCCAAACTAACCACTGTGCACCCAAATGCTCCTGGAATTTGTGTTCCTTGGAAATTCTCAGCTAGAACAACAGAGAAATAAACCCCAAGGTTTTTATAAGAAATTTTAATTACAGGCTCTGCAATTCTTTGAGTCATAGGGTTTGCAAGATGACAAAAGTGCTCTAAGAACTAAAATAGTAAATTTGCACTGAACATGGGTGTTGCTTTGATTTTTTTAGGGTTTTTTTCTGTTTTACAGTTTCATGTTTTGGGTTCTTTTTCACGCTCTGGTTTGTAAACACTGGCTAATGTTATTGTAGTTTTCAAGGTAGTTTACATTTTTTGTTTTAGAGATATGGACAGCTGATAGACAGTTATCTTGACCAATGGGATGGGGAGAGGTGTCAACCTTCTCCCCCAATCCCTGGCCTTTGTAGAGATACTATATATGGAGTCAGACTTTCAAATAAAGTAGAGTTTTAGTTCATGCCTTCTGATCAAAGTGTGAGTGTGTGTTTGTGTGTGTGTGACGAACTGCATCACATGGGGAATGCATCTGGTCAAGCAGCAGTTTAAGAAAAGGAACCTGGAGTGTAATTCAGGGGCATTATGATGCTCCATGTTGCTTACAATATACAAACTCCTTTGGTTCATATTGACACCTGCAATACTGGCCTGAGCAGGAAATCCCATCTTCCTATAGTGTTCCGAGGTACAAATGAGACTGTAAGATCTTGTGAGTTAGTGTATCACAACTTTCTTCCAACAAACTTCTTCCTCTCACTCTCAACTGAGTTGTCAGTCAGACTCTGAAATGGATTTCCAAGGAGGAGAGGGCAGGCAGCAGTAGGGATTGATTTTAGAAGACAACAGGTGTTTGGGGGTGATTATTATATGTTCTGACTGTTTAAAAGAACTGTTTAAAAGAAAATGTGTTTTCCAGATTCACAGTCCTGTTGCGTCATGTGTTCCCCTCCTCTATCCAGATATTTTAGTATTTAATTAGCTGTAAAATTTATTAACATTTAATCACACTGACAGAATTAACATGGTGCAAAACTTTTAAATTCCCAGGCACCAAAAGAAAGGCAGATCCTGAAGTCTTCTCCTAAAGCTAGTATTCAAATTCCAAAGCAAATGTTTGAAAATGAACTTACTGTTTCCTAAATCCCCATAATTTTCAAAATTTTGCATTTTCAATGCAATCATGCTGTTAAGATTTTCCCAAGGTAAATTACTGTATTTCATAGCTTTTTTCAATGTTTATCAAGGCATCCAAGATTTTACATGGAAAATGAGGATACTTTTTAGTCCTCTTGTAACACAGAGGGAAAGAGACCATTACAAGACATTTTCTCTGCATCGTCCGTTCCAGAACATGAAATACCAACATCTTAGAATTCCTATACCCATCAGTAGCTTCCCACATCAAGGACAGTCAATTAGAATGACAATACAAGGATTATTTACTTACAGTTTGTAAGTAAACACAATATTAAAGGTAAAATACACAGAAAACAGCTCAATTTTTATTCTTCTTTTCAAACTCTTCTTCATTTATTATCCTTAGAGTGCTTTTATCAAAAGGCTTATTTTTCTTGCTATTCCTGTATTCCATGTTTGTATATTGGAAACTGCTGTGGTTGTTTTGAGCATTAGTCAAGTTATTAAACAGCTGAAAGCTGAGCAATTTATAGAATATTGGCTCATTGTGTTTCTTCGGCTCTCTGTACATGGATTTAATTCCAAAGCCTAAAGGGACAAACATTTTTATTAAATACTCACTTTCCCTTTTGAAGGATTGTCACCATTATTTTGAAAATCTGGTTTTGGCTGGAAATCCAGAACCACATTCAGATAAAAAGCAAGGTACTAATTTGAGAGGGGGCAGGGAAAAGAAAAGCAGCCCTGAGGAGGGTATGACTGATGTGGCAGAATAATATTATACTGGGGGGCAGGAAAAAAACCAAATAGTTTTATATTAAAAGACAAAGAAAGAAATATTACATATTGCCATATAACTTGCAACTTTTGCCATCCAAATTCAAAAGTTTAGTCATTTCTTAAAGGACTATTTGGCTAAATTAAAAACTTATTAGACCAGTGAATCCAGTGAAAATTTACTTCAAACTTGAACAAAATTTCTTAAGCACATCATTTACTAAAATACCAACTTATTTTTTTATAAAACAATTTAAAAAATAGGCTTAATAAGTGTGAAAAGCATTCCTTAATTTACTTATTGAGCCAAATTGACTTTTTTGCCTAATTAAACTGATTTCAGCTGGCATAACAGCTATTTAAGCAAGGTTGAATTTTGTCCGATGGACACAAACACAGGAAAGAATATGAAAAAAGTGGTGGGCTTAGAGCTTTGTGCATTTTACAGATCTTCAGTTAGTACTAGCTCTGATTGAGAGCAGCTGGAAGCAATAAACAGAACTATTAATGTGAAAAGACACACTCTGCCCTGCGCCATGAAATCTAAAAGTTACTGGGAAAGGAAAGTGAAGTTTTGTACCACTCTTTAACAAAATCTGCACTTAGTGTATGCATGAGGCAACAAAAAATACTTGGCAAAGTTGCTGTAGGTCTGTTAATTGAATGTAAGAAGTTTATCAGAATCAAACTGTACATTGTTAAGGAGCGAGAGAAGTGAAGACATGTCTATGAGTGGTCCTGGTTGCTCACAGGCTTCAAGGCTGTCAAGCCCAAGATGGATTAAGTGACATGGTTTGGTCCCAGAGATGACCCTGATTAGAGTAAGACATTGGCCACAGTCCTCCTGAGGCCATTTCCATCCTGAGTTACTGTCTGTTCCTGTGATCCTTGTTTAACCTGATTGCTTTTGGATTGAATGCATAGCCTAAGATGAAGCTGAAATGTATGACAATTAATTAGAACAGAACAGAAAAGTTGGAAGGTACCTACAATGATCACCTAGTTTAACTGCCTGACCGCTTCAGGGCTGACCAAATTTAAAGCCCATTATGAAGGACATTATCCAGATGCCTGTTTTTCAGGCAGCACTAAGATCAGGGTATCAACCGCCTCTCAAGAAAGCCTGTGCCAGGGTTTGACCACCCTCTCAGAAAAAAAAAAATTACTTCCTAATGTCCAGTCAGAACCTCTCCTGATGCAGCTTTGGACCATTCCAACACTGTTGCTGAAGGGCAGGGAGAAGAGCTCAGCACCTCCTTCCCCACTTCCCCTCCTCTGGGAGTGATGTTGCCCCTCAGCCTCTTTCTCTCCAAACCTCACCACTCCTTGCAGGACAGACCTTCCAGCCCTTCTACCTGCTTGGCTTTCTTCTAGATGTATTCAGGTGTCTTAGCATTGTTCTTAATTTTTGTGGCCCAGAATTGCATACAGTTTTAGTTACTTGTAACTAATATTGAAGCTAGAAAAGGCAGGAAGCTCCAGGTTTTTGCATTTTCCATTCCATTCTGTTTCAAATACAATGTAAGTTCAGTCTTTTGAATTCTCTTGGTTGGATTTTCTCCTTTGTTTTTCTCCTTTCTACTTTCCAGTATTNTTAAATTCATAAATAGTTCAAAACACTTTCCAGAGTAGCCTCTTAAAATAATTTATGGACGTTTTACATATAATATTTTAAGTCTAAATACATTCCCAGCCATCACCCGAAAGAGAAATGAAAAAGCTATCAAGACTCTGAAGACAAGTAAGACAGGAACACTCAGATTTTAAAAGATTCACATGGGTTTAGTACTTGTATTAGTATACAACAAGTAATAATCTTATTAAATAAAGGAGCAGTTACTCCTTCTTCTGGAGAGATGAAATAGGAGATTTAGTAAGACAGGTATACCCAGACCAAACAAGCTTTGTTGGAATCAAAGACACTGCCATTATATTAGAAATATTCTGGATCTGTTGCATAATGCATGGTCACCCAACTTCCTTGTTTTCCCTTGTCATGGACTTATCTCTTTGACTGAATAGGATGGAGATCTGTAAATTCGAATTTTCAAAACTCTGGATTAGAAGTCTATTTCTATATATTACATTCATACACTGTGTGGCACAGTGACAACTTTTTAATCCAGTCTGTTCTTATTTTTTTAAGCAAGTCCAGGTTTTTTAACTTAACCAAATTAAGGTTTTGTATCAATGAAGAATTTAAGCTTTGTGGAAGGTCTTTTCTACACTAGCTTCTACCTTTTATGATATGGATGTTTTCTGTATTTAGTGCATTCTCCTCCTCCTAGGCCCACATTTGATGCCATTCACACCCTCACATTCTCTTTTCTATTAGATAAAATATTTGGTCTGGTTTTTTCTTCAGCATCTGTTTTTCACAGTAATACACTGTGGACTGCTTTGGTGTTAAGCCAGTTTCTGTATTTCGGAGCACAACATGGTCGTTTTTAAAGCTAAGTGAGGGAATAAAAAAGTTAGCTTTTAAAAATACTCAGTGAAATTCACAGAAGTAAGCAAAATGAAAACCATTATTTAGAAATAAAAGAAATATGAACTACTACTAGAAAATACACTTCTTTTACACTGCTTCTTGCAGAATTGACTTTTTGGAAAAGTTTTTGCTATTTTTTCTTTATCAGGTTACTTATGGGACTGTCAAAAATACAGTTTCTGTAAACTGATTAAGAAAAAATGCAGAAAAAATAAAATTATTCTTCTGTCTGTGTTAGATGACAGACAGTAGTTTTAAATCCCTGCATTCTGCCACTTGTCTATTGCACTAAAATGGCTTTTAAAACTCTTTGTTACCTCTCTTCTGCTATTATCCTTTGAACCATTTTTAAGATCAATTATTATATAATAATATGTATAATTATTTCTTGTATGCATACCTCCCTAGGCTTGTTTGTATGGATTTCTACAAAAGTAAACTTTGGAAGCACATCTGCTTTCCCTAAACAGCTTCTCTGTGCTTGGATAATTACATAACTGAAATTTATTTATTATAAAAAGAAACATAAAACAGGATTTTAAATGATTTTAGGAGTTTTCACATACATTTTTATGGTTTGGTCTGTTTTGTAATGATGCTTCATTTTTGAAGAAATGCTAAGCTAAATAATTACTAAAACTACATTGCTGGGTGATAATATTTTGGGAGTCACAGTCATATATTGACCATTGATTTTCTGTAACCATAGTCTTTGACCTCTGTCAAATCTGGTTGGAATAGGATGTATAGTTCAAAAAGTTTAATGTGAGATAGAGTGCTATTGCATAAAGAAACTGAATTAAAAGTAGGTTCAAATCTGTGCAGTCCACATGGTGTCCTACTGTCAGTCTCAATGGCAAGTAGAAGAGCACTCACAGTGATCCTGTATTTGATGTTGCCATTCTGGAACACGACAAAGCACTGCAGAATGTGTAACTGCCAGGTATCTTTTTGAAGAGCGATTTCAGTAAAAAAATCATACTGTCATTTCTTTTATGCCACATCCTTACCACCAAGAGTAATTTGTAAATTAATGTCTTACATCTAAATTGTTTTCCACTGAGATTATTTTGTCAGCTACTCACTGTACTTCACAATGCTTTTAAAAGAAAACACAATAGAGAGAAATTGCCAGTGACCTCAATTTTATTTAGGAGCACATAAAAAAAGTTATGCCACAGCTTTGGTTGACTGGAATGATACATATACTTAAAATTTAGGGTTTTTTTTTTTTAACAGTAAACAAGTGTACATTCAATTGTATGCAAGACCAACATTGTCAGTAACACAATTACACTACAGAAAGTGAAATGCATTAAGTATGTAGCTGTGAAACCCTTCATATTCTTGGTATTTAACCAGCATTGTTAGAAATAGTCTGCTGAAGCCATTTCATACATTGTAAACACTGAAAAAAGACCCTGTGACAAAGTGAATGTAACTACAGTTGCATTGGCTCTGGAGACAAGAGCGAGCCCTACTTAAACATTTTACTCATAAGCTATGTCTTCTGCAGCTTAAATGTGAAAGGAATTACCCAACTCGTAGTTATGAAGTCCATTCTTACTACTCAGACACTTGAACTTAAAGTAGTCTGTATTTTCATACATTTGGGATACTCATAAACCAGTAATTTTTCATGCCACAGAAAAAAATTACAACAATTGCTTAGACTGAATAATTATTTTACATAACACCATAACTCCATGTTCCACCAATTTAGAAATTCTTTTTACATCTCTTACAATTTTTTCCTTTTTTTTTGTGTTTGTTTTGTGGAGGTTTTTTTTTCTGTTTCTTGGGTGTTTTGTTGTTTGTTTTGGGGGGTAGCTATTTTGTTTTGTTTTGTTGTTTGTTGGGGTATTTTTTGTTGGTTTGTGTGGGATTTTTTGGTGGGTTTTTTTTTTTGCGGGGGGGTTGCTTTTTGAGAGCTGCTGTAAACTACCAACATACATTTTTATGTATGTAGGTTGGAAGGAGGGAGGTATGAAAATTCCCAGGCCATGGTGAATCCTGAGTATTTTGGATCAGTATGCACTGAGTTCTGGCAGTCCACAGTCTTTATGGTGAAAGGATGATAATAAAGCACAGATGGAATATTTACAATTTTTAGAATAAACCTAGTAGCAGACCAGCTGTAACTATTTCTCCTTCTACAAAACCTGCTTTTTAATATCACCTTTTTCTAGAAACATGTGGCAAGGAAAAGAAAACTGTCTTTTTTAATAAGCAGAAGAAGGTTTTGATAAAAACATATAAAAGACAGTTTTATCTGCTGGATGATATACAGGTACCTGTAAACAAATATGTGTACTGAACAATAAAAGAGAAGGTAAGTTTGAATTGTACAGGTCTGATGTAAACACAGAAATAAAAAAAAGAGTAGTCAAAAGTGTTGATACATGAACTCACTCCATCATGCCTAATTATTGCAGCATATATGATATAAAATAATTAAAATGTGGCCAAACCAGGGAAAGGAGATCTCTTTGGAAATGTGGTTAAATTAAAAAAAGTCAAGATGCATGTTATGTTTCAGCACACAGAAGAAATTCAAAGGGAGATTATAAACTCCTGAAAATAGAAGTTTATGATGATCACAGACAATACTTGCATTACAGTGACATCAGTAGAGCCACTGTAACACATCCCATTTTCTTTTTGTACCGGGTTACAGTAGATATTTGAAGACACAGAAAAGGTTCATGTGCAGCTTTTCCATTAAAACGTGTGCGGTTCATCAAACTGATATGTATATTTCCTGAAATGTTTTAGAAAATGAGAAAAGACACTTGACCTAAATACTGTGCACACTGGTATAAAGATTCTTAAGTGCACAGTATGAATTGCAGAGGCAGACATGAATGGCTTTTGACAGCTCAGTAATTTGCCTGAATGCACACTAAAGAACCGTTTAAGAAGTTGTTTCCAGTTTTGTCTGATCATTTCTTCTCAGAAAGAGTTCCATCACAAAGTTCTGCATCTTGTGAGGCCTCTTCAAGAGATGGTTTAATATTAGATACATTAACAGGACATCCAAGGGTAGCTATACAGATAGAGAGAAAAGAAGTATTAGGTTTTACACTTACAATATCCATGCTAAAAAGCATCAAAGGCAAGAAAAATGCTTGCAATAGATTGCACAGAAACAAGTAAGCTACACTATCTAATGAAATCAGAAATCCATGTGAAATTTGGTCTCTAAACAGCACAACCATTGAAAAGCAAACAGTGCAGCTAGCCAACAGTTCAGACTGAACATACTAATGACTGAGTGCATCAGCATGTTATTGGCAGCTTTAATAAGAATGGAGTCACAGAACTCTACATTATGTGTACAGAAAACATCTTAGAAATTCAGCCATTTATATAAATAAATTTACTTTGTCTTAGAGATAGCTGTCATACTTCAAAGCAAAAGCTCATGAACTTCAGGCCACAGAAAATGAAACAATTCAGAGGATAAGAGAAAGTAACTATTACCACAGTTTTACTGTTAAAGCATTTGTGCAGTGCTATTGAGTTCTCACTGACCCACAAAATGATTCTACTTATGAGGGGAATGTTAAGAAACAGCTGCTGTACGAAGTCATGTAATATGTAAGGAAGAATTATACTGCTGGAAATAAACAAATTAGTCATTCTGCCTTTGACAGATTTTACTTACATAAGTTTAGTTTCTCTACTGCTAGCCTTTCAGGCAAAGTTTCAAGTGGAGTTGGTTGAATTTTTGCAGGGGTAAATGTATTTAAGGTAATTTTTTTTCCTGAGAGGGGCATCATGTAAGTTGGAGAAGCTGAAATGGTGGGGGAAAAAAAAGAATCATTAGTAATAAAAATATTCTCACCTAAACCAGATGTCAAAAACTGTATCCACAGGACTGTGTATCCATCCAGCAAAATAGATACAACATTTATACAAGCAGTTGCTTAGTACCAGTTTCTGAGTCTAGAGTTAAAACTTTACAACATGAAAGACAAGTCTTAAAATCTCTTTTTTATGACAGAAAGCAACACAGTAAGCTCATGCTGTTAAGGCAGAGTTTCAGTAACAGGTGCCTTGCCAGAAGATTGACAACAGCATTAGTGCTATTTCTCACAGGTTATGAAGGTGGCACCTGAATAGGCTTTAAGTCAAACACATCTATGAAAAGTGCACATAATGCATTAATCTCTAGACAACCTCCAAATAGTACAGGAAAGCACGAGAACTAAACATCTATGACTTTAATTGTATCAGGTCTATTTTCCAACCACTCCTTGGCACGAAGTGACAACCATACACTAGGAGTATGACACATTTTGGTTTTCACTATTTCTTCACCTTGTGTACTCTCAATTCTGAATTGATTTTGAAGACACACAAACTTCCTAACCAGCATGAAAACACATTTTAAGTAGCTGACAATTTTCATATACTTGTAAGCCTTTCTGAGCTCTTTTTCAGTAACATAAATTTTCTTAAATTGCTTATATTCCTTCTCAAGTGTAGGAGGCCTATCCTATCAAATAAGCTGCTGATTAAAATCTAAACTGTATAAAATAATGGGGGGAAAAAAGGAAAAATCCTGTAGCAGAAAAAAAGGGAGAAGTCCAAACACGTAGACTACCGTTGGTATCAGTACTTGCAAGTACAAGTTTCCTGATCAAAGCATGAGTCTTTAGACATTTCCTGAGGAAGAATGATTTTCAATCACCTGAAACATTATTTATAAGCATCCTAATACATGGTAAATCTGACCTAACTGAAACCATTTCCAAAGACACAGCAGTAGAANACATGGATGGAATGCTGCTGTATTTCCTTTCAAGATGACCTAAACTTTAAACATGCAGCACAAACTGCTAAAAAGCTAAGTAACAGCAAAGCACTCTACAGGTGAAACCCCAAGTAACATTAAAAGAAACAGGAGATAACAAAGTTTTAAGTGTAAATGCAACACTATTCTGCTGAGGTTCCTGCCAGTACAACAGTACGCTATAAAGCCAGGAATACTGCATGCTCCCTGAAAAGCATTACCTGTAATTCAGCTCAGTGTGGACAGTACAGAGAAGTCAATGTAATAATAAAGGAAATAAACTAACTATGATTTCATTTAATTCTTAATTTACTACCTCAGCCTACAGAGACATTACTTCAATGAATTATAAGCGTCCATATCCACAAAAGGATAGTACAAAATGGAAAGTTATGGTTTATGTACGTTTTCATTTTCTTCAAAAGCAGTATCCTTAATTTACTTATTAGCTGCAAAACACTGCAAAGATCAACTAGACAATAGTTAAGAATTTAAAATTAATTTTATTACAAACTATAACCAGTACATGTCTCCTGTAGATTTTCCCTTGATGGAGCAGCAACAGAAGCAAGAAATTCATCCACCTGCTTCAGAGACAAGGAATTGTGTAGAGTTTCCAAAGGGCAAATAGAAGGCACCATGGAGTACAGTTCAAAACCTAAAAGAAAAAAATAATAAAAAAGAGATTTCCAAACATAAGACAGGATTAAAACAACTGCATTAATGCATGATAAAAAGTGCTTCATTTACATTAGCATGTGCAGGCATAAGTCTCTTGAAATCATGGAAATTAAATATTACAGGAGCTGGAACAAGATGAGCCAATTTCCAGCTACAGATACTGTGTAGCTTACCACGGGATACAACTCGCCTGTACACATGAAGTACATGTGTACACATGGATTATTCAAACATGAGAACTGTGCTCTACTCCCAGATCAGTTCATGAAAGATGATTTCCCTTTAAGACAAACTTAACAGATCACTCAAAAACAAGAAAAAAAAGAAGTCAGGAAAAGGTAGTATTTCTCCTACTCATTCTGATGCCTGGCACAATACTAAATAGGTAACTCATTCATGCAAGGAAGTAGGATAGCTATTTTGTTAGCAGACAAGAGCAAAAAATGCTGTATCTTCCAAGAAATAAATATGCAGAATTCATGTTCTATCATCTTCAGTATTCTGTGAAAACAAACTGTTAACTGAAGTTAATATCAAAGGAAAACCACTGTTAGCATTTTCATACCTTGAGACAGATATACACCTACCTTTATGCATTTAAAAACAATATTGAAAAACTAGAAGTTTCATATATTAGACAAGGTAAGTAAAGCAACCCAAAATAATCTAAAAATTTATTGGACTTTGCTTTTCTATGTTAGTATTGATCATACACTAACCATGCATATCCATATTACTAACAGATTAAAAAGCTTTTAAACATCTTGGCTAAAAAAAATTTGCAGTCCTCTAAAGTGATTCAAGTTTGATAACTCAATAAACAGCTTTTCATCCAGTTGCATTTCAGGAGAGGAAAATATGTCCATTAGTGTTTTCAACATACAGCTGTAACATTACAACTTTGCAATTCAATACTGTAAATCTCTTCTAAGACAATTAAATGAAGAAGCAATAGTGAATGAAATTATGTTTAGAATTTCAGTTCAAGGTAAATTTATTAGAGATAGCATTATGACTGTGAACTGTTCTTTCGCATAAATAATAAGCAACAATGTTCCTGTGATAACCAATGTTGCCCATTCACGTCCCATCAGTACTTTTCATAACGAAGAAATTCAACAAGATTTCAACCCCCAAATGTCTATACTTATATTTACATCCACCTTGGCCATATTCAAATTTTGGGGACCATTGCTACAAATATTCAACCAACTGAGGTGTACTTATGTCAGCTTCACTTAAATTATAAACAAAATGTTATCTTTCATGAAAATTTGACTTTTGTGTACAAAAGAATCACCACCACATTATTAACTTCTGTTCTCCTATAAAGTCAGTAGCTAACATTCAGTGTTAGCACTAAGATGCTTGCCATACGTATTAATACCCTAAATAACTATATGCATGCATGTAAAGCGCAAACCCTTTCGTTGCCTTACAGTATAATGTAGGATTTCTCTTTACCCTGACAGAAAAGTCACTATCACTTGAATTTATTATTCTAATTTTTCAATTAATGAAGTGGGACAATGTCAGGTTAACTTTTTAGTAACTATTATTGTTATAGTGCATATTATAGAGAATCAGAAAGGAATTCCAAAATACACTCATACCCTTTAAAAGAAAAAAGAGAAGAAATAAAATTTTCTTGCTTTAGGAATTTCCCCTCCAAATTTTTTTGTTGAGTTTTGACAATTCTGCTGCCAGCTAGTCATATCCCAAGAGGTTGCTGTAGTATCTTTATGTCTAAGGGATATGGCTTAAAACATAATCTGGAAATCTATGTGTAGTGTTTTATTTGAATGTTTTCTGATAAATATTTTATGATGTTATGAGAGATAAATTTGAAATTTTATGATGAAGAAGCCCGACAGTATCCCTTTAAGATGGCAATTTCCTGTACACTAAGAGCCTTTTGGCTGTATTTATTCTTAAAGCATCAAAAGGCAAGACAATGGAAGGGTTAACGCAGCATCTCAAAAAGCCACCCTGCTGTCTTAAGATTCAAAAGCTGTAGAGACATACCACTGGAGCCTAGAAATTCCACAGAGGAAATGGACCAGCACCTAAAGAGGTGTGGGTGTTCTGCAGAGGCCCAGAAAATAAGGCATAGCACTTTCAGAAGATACTTGTTTCACCATGTTCCTTGAACTAAAGATGGGGGGGGTAGTCTGAAATGAGTTAAGAGGGTGTGATAACAACATAAAAGTAAGAAAAAAACAGAGTGAAAGGGACAAGGATCATTAAAATGATAGTCCAGAGGGCAGATGAAACAACATCAATATGGCGTTATGTTAGTAGAGAACCCCTGGAAGCCTGAAATATACTTAGGGTTCATAGGAGCTCATACTGCATGCATTAATCTTGTCAATGATGTGTGGCAAAACCGCTGCATTAAATGAATCAGAACAATCAATGAGATCAATAAAAGTTATTTAGATCCTTTTTTTAAAGAATGGAGTCACAAAAAGTGACTAAATGGAACAGAAGGTAATCCTATTATCAGCCACAGATTCTCAAATGCAGTTCTTACTTTCTGACCTTGTATGTTTTAGAAATACTGTTTGGTTTGAGTTGTAACATAAAAAATGGACTCCTGACTTTTCTGTGTGAGATATGACATTAGATGTGGCCTTTTAGATCAAACACAGTCTTAATGGTATAAATTTAGCCTTACTATAGTTTTTCTTCAAGAAACACTGCAGTGCAAAAAAGTCATTACGGATTTAAAATGAATGTAACAAAATACTACTCTGCTTCTAAGCAAAGCTAAACAAAAGCTCAAGTCTTTTTTTTTAAACTTCCTTTCTAAACAAAAATATTTTGAATCTAACATGAAAAAATACTTATGATTTCCACTACAATTTCAATATCGCTATCACTGAACTCAGCCAGCAATCATGAACATTTTAAAACTGCAGTTAAGAAATCTGGAAAAGTCTAGTGGGTCCTGAAGATGGAGTCTACTTTTCATGAACAGGCTATATGTGGGGCTTGTCCAATCATGTAGAAAGGGAGGTGCAATATATTTTGCTGAGGAAGAAAAAGACATACCTCTGTCCTGTGTGTTAAATGAGAATTTTTGCAAACTGAAGACAGTTAACTCTCACTCTTGAAGCTCAAGAGGTCAATGCTGCTCAAGAAGTCACAGCTCTCTTGCTGTGATTTTTAGTGCAATATTTAAGTAATTTGCACGTCTGATGAACAGAGAAGTATGATAAGGTAAAATAAATTTTTGTCCCATAAAAGGTATAGCAATTTAGCAGGAATAGAAACAAAGCTTTTGCTTTAGTTTTTGTGATTTAGCATCACTTCAAGAAGGTAGTCATAAACTCCAGCTTTGTAAATTCAGTGAATTTAGAATGGGCAGGCTCAGAAAATCAGCTCAGCAGGAGAAAGACGAAGAAGTAGCAGCAAATATCAAGAAGTGTGTGTCTAATAAGATCAGATTTCATTGTCTGTATCTTGTACCACACAGTCTGATCACACAAGAACTTCTGGAGAGTAACTATTAGAGAGATCATGATTAACAGTGGCACCTAATGTTTTTTTCCGCAGATTTTTCTAAGTAATGAATTTTGATGTTGTATTTATACTAATGAATGGTAAAGAAAGGATTTAGGATATCTAATGATTACAAATATATTTGGAATTGTGCTTGAAGTTAGGAATGACAGACGGCTGGATGATACTGTACACTCCGTATTTGAAATAAAAATAAAAGGGATGAGGCAAGGAACCTTTTGTTTTCGATTTTGTTTTTAAAATAAAAGCAAAACGTACCATTGGTTGGGTGTCGAGCAAATGAGATAGAAAACCTTTTAACAGCAGAACCGCGTGTGGTGTCTGAGAAAGAGAAAAACAGGTACCTGAAATTTGTAACAGCTACCAAAAGAAGGAGATTTTAAAATAGAAAAGGAAGAAGAAAGGAAAAAAGAAAAGATGAGAAGGTATTAGAAGTGAGTGGCATGCAGAAGGGACCAAGGAAAAGGGCTAAAATCTAAATAGATGTTAAAAAGAAGAAAATTTGGATTGTTGGTAACTACAAGATGTATAATGAAGTGCATGAAAACAAGCAGAATGAGCTGGTGATTCTGGCATACAAGGTTATTCAGGTTAGACTCAAACACTGAGAAGTGAAGTGGGGGGGGAAAACAGCATGATTACTTTTCACCTCAGAGTTATAAAGGTGTGCTTTGGTATCTTTACATTCTGAAATCTAGTGAGAGAGTTTCTTCTCTATGCCAGATTATCCAAAACTGAGAATCTCCTGTTCCTTTGCAATCCAAACCCCACCAAAAAAAAAAAGGTCAGGAATCCTAAAATTTTCACCATCAGTATTTAACTTATTACTTTATAATTTCATTCCTTGTATATGCTCCAAATAATTTATTTAATTTCAAAATCAATTAGCAGTGATAAAAACCAGAGTTTAAAATGATGAAAGAATTTAAAAACAAAACTTTCAGTTTACTTAAAAAATGCACTTGCTGGAATCTCCTGGCGCACATTACAAGACTGTGATCTGGTGTTCAATTCAAGACAAACAAGAATAAACTATATGATTAAGTTAAACATAAGCAAGCTATGGGCAATAAGGAAGCAATAGAAACTCATAAAATTAATACTAAGGCCAAAGATTCTAGGATTCCATTAAAATCTTTAGAAGTTCAATGTGGCACATGGGTTGTGCGTGCATGTGCGAGAGTGTGCACATACCATCTATGAAGCCAGAAGAAGTCAGCTTTTTACGATGCGTACGAGCATAATCCTGTAGGTTAGGTGCACTTGAAGAACCCCCGAGCACTGAGGTGCTAAACAGGCCCGCACAGTGAGACCCTGATGGGAGTTAGAGAAAATACATACAACAACCAGGTGTTCGTCCATTCACATTGGGGATGCATGCAGCATGCAAGCACATGGCTCTTACCACACAAAAGGCAGCTTTTGGCAGTGCCTTGGACAGGTTCACAATATGCTTGTAATGTCAGAGTGGGACTTGTAGGCTGAAACTATCATAATTTATTGTGCTTCTACTCATGAAACAGCACACTCTGCTATATGTGCAAAGAGAGGACTGGCTTTAGCAAAGTGAGCTCTTCTCCTGTTTTCACTTTCGGTAAAAAAAAGTTACCAGTTAGCATCAATGTAAACATAAACAAAACAACAAAACAAAATGAAGATGATGAAGACAATGATAATGATTGATGATGATGATGATGTGAAAGTTGTGTCTTTGAAAACCTGAATTCCTGGAACAAATATAAACTGGAAAATACTGCTCATTGCTTTCATCCAAATCAACCTTTGAGGTAACAGGCTGCTATGAAATACTCGTGTAGTTCCACAGACTTGGTATGTGGAAATACTTCTAACCCCAACAAAATCTTAAACCAATTGGAAATAACTCTATTTGGATTTCAGCCATTACTGACAATGTTACAAACTGAAAATACACGAAAGTTTCATCAAGTTTAACTTGACTTCCTTTCCTGAGAAGACTTTTGCCCAGCTCCATGAAAACAACTGTACTTTGTTAGAACTCATGCACTCCTGCCACTAGAATGGGAGTTTAAACAAATCACTGAAAGCCACAGACAAAAATACAGAAATAACTTTTGTAATCATCAACCGTTAATGAAATTTACATAGAACAATGAACAAAATGGGAAAAAAGTTGCAATTTTTTTCTTTACATTTTACTACTAGTTGAAAGGAGAAGCAATTTTTCACTCAGAACTTATCTTATACATTTTAGATAAGTAGGAGCAGATTTTTATAAACCAGCGATTCTTCCTTTCATTACTTATTGACAGTCCAGTGGGGGGGAACATTACTAGCACATGTGATCAATCACAGCCAAAATAAATTGGTGCCTGGTCTGTGGCAAAAGCCTTTCACACCAAATATAATACCTTAATCTACATGGAAATACATCAACTTCCACAAGCCACACAAATATTCTATTGTGACAAACAAAAGAATATTCATTTAATTTTAGCAAGCACATAATAAAAACCAGGACTTCAGTAAACAAAAGCACCTGATGTATGCATTTTACTATGGGAAAAATATAATGGGAAGAAAAGTATCACAGAAAGATTAGACATACAAAAAACACGTATCTTTGCAAATAAAAGAAAAGCTACTTCTAAGTTTATGCATATAGGTGATGCATTTTTTTATACTTAATAATTCCCATGAAAAGAGACACAGAAAAAAAAAGCAGTATTGATTTACAGTAGTGCATGATTTCATTCTTTTGCACGTGAGACGTATGTATGCCTGTTTTAATAAAGCAATAGAAAAGCACCACTTGAATTAATAGAATTTGCAAGAAGCATTTGAGTTATAGCATGATTCATTCTAATGCTGAAAAGAAGAAATTAATTTTAGGAGAGGAATATGTGCAAAACCCCTGATACTATCAAGAAACTTTATGTTTGTTCCCCTTCCCAATCCACTCAGAAAAACATCTTCACTTTCATCAACTGCCCACAGTAGGAAACAGAAAGTTTCAAGGAAAGTGTTTTAACTGTTTCCAGAGCAGGCCATTTTAATCCAAAATACTACTGCAAAATCCAAAAGCTCAGTCAGAAACTACATTATCTTAAAAATCTGATTTATGTTAAAAACAATCCTGTGTACCTGTTGTGAGCAGTACAAAATCAGTAGTACAAAGAGTCTCAAACAATTTGTTCTTTTCAGTTATTTACTTATTTAAAAATTTTGCTGCAAAAAAAAGTCCAGTCCATAGGCAGACACTCAGCATACGTTATTGATAACAAATATTATTGGGTCCTGTTAACAAAAAAAGCTATTCAAAGAATATACAACTATAGAGAACAGCAGGCAGATGAAAAGCTGAAAACATCAAACAAAATTTCCACAGTAGGCACATACCTAGACCACTCTGCTTTTGTTCCAGAATAGTTCTTGGTGTTCGTAAGTTACTATTGCTTTCTGATAGGACCTGGATGTAAGAAACAGAAAAATAAGGGAAAGTAGAACAGCAGCATGAAACATCCATTTAACTTGATACAGCAGCCTGTTTCAGACAGACAGGTGTTAATAAGCTGTATGGTAAGTGTTAGTAAAAATATGTAAAGGAAACATGAGAGATCATGCAATATCCCCTTGTGAAGGGAGTCCATTTCACATATGAGTTCCTTGCAATGAAGTGGTGCAAAGCAAGCATTCAGAATGAGAAAGTACACAGACCAAGAGTGATATGAGAACAAACATTTGAGACATTTTATTTCATTTTACCAAATGCACTTTCCTAAACTGCGCCTGTATTGAAAAAAGGAGGGGAGGGAAGGAAAGACAGACAAGCTATTGAGGACACTATACAATCACTGACCATGCACAGGCTCAATCAGTATAATTTTCAGATGCTCACATCCTTTGCTGATATAGACTCTTCCAATGTAAATCATTTTAGAATTTTCTACAATAAAATTATGAAAATTTTCAAAGAAAAAGGATATGGTTACAGAACACCATCCATTGTCCTATATGTAAACAATACCTTGACATTTTGAATAGTTTTAGGTGTTCAGTGGTACTCCCAAAACATTTACGGTTTTTTTTTTCCCCTGCTTTCCCCTCAGTGCCCATTACAAGGGACAATCTTCAAAATATTGTACAAGTCAATGGATGATGTACTGTGTTGGGAGTCTCGGATACCTCCGGATATAGACGGCAAGAATTATTAGTGCTAGAAGTTTTTCCCTGCAATAGTTAATACCAGGCCACTGAAAATATGATATATGCAAAACAAGTTTTGAATAGCAACATGAAGTACCAAAGAAATTATTTTAAATGGTATTGGTTGCAATTATTATTTTTTTTTTAATTTACCTACCACCAAATTAAGCAATGCTGGTTTTAAAGTCTTAAAGGACAACTAAACCAAAGCTAAATTCTCTTTCATTAGGCAGGACACTAAGTCTTTTTTAATGTAGTAACATTTGCAATTCCTATAAAGAAACCAAATGTTTATGAAAGCGTGTAACACATTCAGTGGAAAAACATGCACTTGCTCTTTTCCCCCCAAACATTCTTGGCAAGTAATTTTAAGAAGTGGAAGATATTGCTTGAAACATAATCCATAACAAGGGATTAGATGTCCTTAAAGACAGTTGTTGCTTGGAATGCATAAATGTTTAATGAAGTAAAGTTTAAAAACCTGTTGCCATGAGCCAAAAATACTGGATGTGAAAGCCAGTGATTTAGGGGAGACAGGGGAAGAAGTGATTTGTTCCCCTGATCTGCGTCTTCGACGCCCAGTACCCACACCACTGGTGTAATGCAGCCAGGTACCAATACACTCTGGGCTAGACACACTCAGGGGGCTCTCTTCCTGGAAGTGAGAAAGGGGGCAAAAAACAGCAAAGCATGCAAAGTTAGATTCAACAGAGCCAAATGAACAGAAAAGAAAAAAACCCATCTGCTTGCACCATTTTACATACTACCTTTAAAACTATTAAACAGTGAAGAGAGAAGAGTAATAATACAATACTAGAAAGTTATCAGTTCCACTTTTGTCTCTTCATCCAACTATATGTTTTATGACAACAGTTCAATCAAATTTCTAGTAGACTAATATTAGATATGAGAGAAAACATTTGCTATCAATAATTGATTCATAATTTTAAGAATTTTTCACATGTCGGAAACAGTACTTCTGTTACCCTTGACATACTGTTTAATGAGTTTTCCCCTCCTAAGTACATTAAACTTTCCTATTTATTACTTAATAGTTTTCATTTCTAGTCTGTAAGTTTATCTGAGAGCTTCTTTCTAAATTTTAAAATTGCCTTTGAGACTTTACAGCTGACTCACAGGTAGTAGCACCAAATTGACTGGTAGTAGTTATCTAAACTTAAAAATTTCCTGAAAATTATCTTATGCTGGACACTTTATCAGGACTTCAAGGGAGGATAGTGTCAGACTAAGAATCCCCCCATGTCTACATCATTATGTATCATTAGCAATTAACATTCTTGGTAATACAGAGTTTGCTTCCCAGTGTCAAGGAACTTTACATTGTTGTTTTTCTAGTAATAACTCAGCCTTTTTTTCTTTTCATGACTCAGTCACAGTTGTTGACTGTAACCCAGATTAAAACTTCCATATAGTCTCACATCTGACAGTGTCCTCTCAAATTAATGGACATAGGTGAAAACAGAATTGCCTTACAGCAGGGAAAAAATAAAAAAAGAAAAAGAAAAAAAAGAGGGGGAAAAAAGAAAAAAAAAAGGAAAAAAAAGAAAAAAAAAAGGAAAAAAGTTCAAGGCAGTTGCAGTTTAAGTTGCAGTGACTTTTAAAAATTGCTCCAAAATAGCGGTTAGTTTAAATTTTCCAAATACTAGTTTTGCAGATTTCAGTAGGCGAGATGAAACTCCCTATTTTACTTACAAGAAAAAAATGTTTCATAGCATATGTTTTCTTGTAATAGTGTATGGCTATTTCCTTGGAGCAAATAAGCAACCTTTGAGTGCTGAAACACATTCCATTTTAACACATATCTGCACAGTCAAAATTTGGCAATTTGTGCTTCTGATATCTTGTGAAAGTTAATGTCTGTATGATTTATTAAAATGGTTGAAAGTCTGAAGTAATAGACTATTAAACAGTGAACTCATAGCTAGGAGGGGAGTTTGCATGATCATTGCAAAAACAGCTTTTAAAAATCAAAAATACTGATGTTGTGAGCATTTGTTTATGAAAAAAACTTGGAAATAGAAAATGTAAGACATTAACATTTATTATGTCTGTTAATTTATGGAAGTCATGTGAAGTTACACAGATATCCTTACAGAAGGGAATCATGCATCTTTTTATCTCCATACTGCCAATAACCAAGTGATTTCCAAATCTGTAATACTTCTACTGCATACAGACAACCCATTCCCAACACAAATATGAAAGAAAAAGCTTTTGGTGTGAATCTTCATTTCTGATGGTTTTAAGCAACTGAAAATGAGGCAATAAGAAGCTGTTAGTCTGCTTCTAGCATTAATATCACAGAAGTGCCATTATGCACCATCTGAATTTCCACTCAACCACCCCAATAGTATCAGCGATGCAGCTGTGCGTCCCCCACCTCTGTGACATTAAGCTGTATCTGTGAAGCACACCTAGATGTCATGGCTTTCAAGACAGCAAACTAGGTTGTTCAAGATGTTACCTACAGAATTCATGAAACATAAAGCCCAGCCACTTAAAAAAAAGCTTCCACTTTATCTATCTTACCTTCAAAAGCTTGACAAGTGGAGTCACTTTCACTTCACGTGAAAGCGAATACAGCAGAAGACATCTCACCTCCTGCACCTCTCCTACCACCCTAATCCCTCTGTTTCCTTTCAACACAATCACCCTGAAAGTTTGCTCAATTCCCACTAGTAGCTGTCTTGTAAGGATGAATAGAAAAGCAATGTATGTTAGTTTGTAGATGTAGGTTTAGACTGAAAGAGTCTTCATTTTCAAATACCAACTTTTCTAAAATGGCATAAAAAAAAGGAAGTAAGTCTTATCACAGAATAGTAATAATTTAAAAAATATCCCTTCAGAGAAATTATTTGCCATGGAGGATTTCCCACTGAGTAAGGGCAAACCTTCTGTGAGATGCATCATGCTACTTCTGTGTAATCAAAAGCAGAATTACATTTGGTTTTGTTTTCTTAAAAGCAAGCAAAAAGTTAATATTTTTGACAGAAATTATCTGGAACACAAACACTTACTTCAACAGAACCAATCTTCCTGGATCTTGGAAGGGGTGACTTTCTGTGTATGTGAATTGGGTCTGATACCATTGGCTTGAACATCACTACTGATCGATCCGTTTCATCTCTTTTAGGAGCGTGTACCTCCTCATCACTATCATTTCTATGAGAGGTTTTCTTCGAGCCTTCATTCTATAGAAAATACATAATTCATTTGCAATTTGTCTGCACACCTTCAAACATGTAGATGGATGTGGTTAAGTATTCTGCATAAAGGTAAAACAAGCTGATTTTAAAAATACAATATGAAAATCACATATTGCTGCAAAAACTGCTCTCGATTTTAAAAATCTACATAATAATCTTCTTTCTTTTTCTATTTAGAAGCATTCCAGCTAAGCTTTGCTCGCATTCCTTTCTCAAAAAGCAGCGGTAGCTCCACATACCCGACATGTATCTTGGAAAATATCAATCCATCCTCAACAGTCTGTATTCATAAACATGCCAGACTACTTTCTTAAATACGTCTTCTAGTTCCCAAATGTTATTCCTGTGACACTCTGATGTTGATATCATTTTTCTTGGAGTATTTTGTATTTTGAGTCAAGATTCTCACAAAGCCTTAGAACATCCAAGTTATCTGTGTCCTTCACCTTAGTGCCCATTCAAAGTGGAAAATATTGGGAATACTTATTTTTTACTGCATGTTTTTCTACCAAAAAAAAAAATCACACTTGTGTTTTTTACATAACAATTTTACAGTGTTTATTTTAGGTATGTCCACGTCCAAAAAACCTAGGTTTTGCTTTATAGAAAGGCCTAATTATTACCTCTCTGGAGGCAGGTCTGTACCCATATCCAGATGGTAGATTTTTATCTTCCTCACAGCCTTTAGCTCCTGGACTGAAATGCAGCTCTACATGAAAACGTTCTTCCGAGGAAAGTTCCTGAAGTAGAATAATTAAATAGGTTTACACTTTAATACATAGCTCAGCAGTACTCATTTCTGAAAATATTTATCCATTTTAAATACCTTGTTTGGATCTTCATAAAGCATGATAACAATCTGTGTCATGTAATTGAGTTCATTGACCACATTTAAGTAATCCATTGCTCGTTTCCATTGTTCATCTTTTGATTCCTTATGAAGAAAAAAAAAAATCAACATGTAAAACTCATCTATTTCTTTAAAAAGACTGATGATTTCACTTTCCCCCCATTTACAAAGACTTTCATAGCAGAAGAGTAAAGCTCATCACAGATAAGGAAAATGCAGAGGTATAACAAAAAAACCGATTATGGACTTAAAATTGGACTTAACCAATTATAAGTGACTTAAAATTGCTCATCAAATTACTGAAAAGTGGAGATAGAACTTTTCATATGTTGTTTCACTGCATCTTTAATTTTTTTTGCCAATGATGATATGTTGGCAGAGGCACTGTTTTCAATTCTCCCGAGGAGAACTACTAATTTTGCAATAAATTAATTTCCGCTAGTATATTGTGAAAAATGTTTTTCGATATCACACTTAACAGAGATATCAGTCAAAGACAGTAAACAAAGCTTTCTAGTATATAGAGGAGGTACAACCGTCACATGCCAAACTACTTAAATGAATAGTCAACCTTTTCATGCTGTAGGAAAAAAAATATTTAGTAATCCACCTTAAAGAAAAATTTAAAGTTTATCAGACTTAAACTTGGAGTGTACCTGTTGTATCATGTCACAGAGGTTTATTAATGCTTTTGCCATCACTGAGTTTAGTCATCCATTACCAGAAGCAAGTATGTCAATACAACAATTTGAAAAGTAGTATGTAAGTCAAGCTGTATCTTACAAACAGATAGGTTTGTGGCGATGCATATATCTTCTCTAAGAGCTCAGTTTAATTTATTTCTGAATCTGGAGACCTTGTCTTTTTCAGTGTCAAAGACTATCAGATGGAGAATAATGCACCACCTTTGTAGTATTCTGTAACAGTACAGGGAAGTAAGAAAATTCACTGTACAGGAGGAACTTTGTACTCTATGAGCAGTCTTGATATTAGGTAGAGACATCTGGACAAGAAGTCAGTGGTCACAAACAGTAAGCCAGTGCAAAAGTAAATTGAAAAGAAGCTCGAATCATAACTTGAGAATAAAAGTTAGAGGAATTATTGGTGACAACAGAAGACAAAAAAAAAGGTATCTGGCCTTTCCACATCTATCTGTGATTCTAGCACATACAGCCAATGGAACACAGCATTACTTTGATGGAAATCAGCATGCCAGTTAAGGTGCAATTTGCAATATGTTTCTGCATAAGTAATAGAAAATCAAATGTTTGAAAAAAATGTGATAAATTTCAAAGACACTTAAGGTTTTAGTTGATACCGTCAGAGGAAGATTCGGGTTCCTCTCAAAACATGAGAGCTTCAACAGAGAAACTTACATCACATAAGGCACCATAACGAAGGGTGGATAACAGGGAGTGGACATGACTCTCACTGGTGAAATACAGCCGGGTGCGAACATGGCGTTCTGGAGACATAACACCCCTGGAGTAGCTTAAAAAAAAGAAACATATTATTAGACCATGTTAAGATGTATCCTTATTTTTAAAATAGCTGTTTATAAATAAATACATTATACTTTCTAATTTCTCTGAGCTAAAAAGATACTTCAAAGATGTAAATTATCTCTACGCTATCTCTAATTTTTATGGGAATTAATGTAACCATGTAAAAAAGTGACTGGCTTACAGAGGGTGAAGTTTATTTACAGTGTCATCATCTTGAGTTCTCTGAAGGTCAGAACGAATTTTTCTGACTAGAGGAGTGCAGTAACCTTTGGCAATCTCCAATTTCTCAGCTTTAGAAATACCATATTCCTGTGTAAAAACAAACTGACTTTTAAAATTCAGTTAAAAGATTAATATGCCTTCTAATTCAAAGTTTCTATATTAAAGCAAATTAGTCATCTATTAGTTTGCTCTGGCCACGAACCATTTTGTTTCACATTTTTATTACATATTAGTGATGTAGCTTCAACTAATTTGCAGTTTACCTTTTTGTTGTTTGATTTGATACAGAGAAAAAGTTTTTCCTTCACTAGTTGAACCAAAGAAGTGGATTTACCTTCTGGTATGATAAAGCTCTGTTTCTTAAACATCTACAGAGTCATTCCTCCTTTTTGTCACCATCTGTACCTCCTATCCTGCCCCCACAATGTTGTTTGTTTCTTTGTTTTCCCTTTCTTTTAACAGTCACTAAAGAGACATATTTGGTATGTCATAGTTAGAGGTAACCACCCCAGAGAAGATCTATTTATGTCAAATAGTAACAGAAATGGTATTTATGTACAACTGGGAAATTACTAGTGATATTAGATGTTGTAACATCATCAACATTTAAAAGTATGTTCTTCCAGGAGATTCATACTCTGTGCTGCATATGGTATGAAAGTGCTTTCACTGTTAGAATGAATCTTCTTCTTACCCTAGAGAGCAACACAAGCACTCTTCCTTTGCATTATGTAGGCTATCAAGTTTTCTTTTTCTTGCTTCAGTATGTGCCCTCAGCTTTACCTGCTCTTCTCTAACTTTCAAAATTTCAGCTTAACAGACCCACAAAACACAAAGCATTCCAAGCATCACTACTATTTTTGTCCTCCGTGTCAAGGAGTTTGAGAGATGGGGAGAGGAAAAACTTCCTCCACATGGTGCACACACTATGGATAAATACCTGTTACAACACTGCTCTGTAACTGCAGGGACATTTGGGGAAAACATTAGTCTGTTTTGCCCTGTTACCACAAATCACTTTCATGTCCTGCCACCTACAAGATTTTAGAGCTAACCCAGGTTTAACAGCCTACAGAGCATATAAATTTAACTTGTCCACTTCTGGCCTGAAATTCTATGAAATTTAATGCCTACATTCACATCACGGAGTGTTAACGCAGAAAGATCTTTTTAAATAAAAATTGATTAAAATGAGTTAAATGACACAGGTTAGGATTAACAGTATCATTTGCAAAGAGCCCTGAAATTTCTATAAGCAGGAGAAATTAAATTAAAAGCTATTTCAGAAAACACTTATTCACAAAGGCAACAGTTTAATCTACGATGAATGGCAAGATGAACCATTTTAATACACTGCTGTAAAGGAAGAAGGCATGTCCACACCTGAAATTTCTAGAAGAATTCACCCTGAATACAGCTTAATTAAATATGAATCAAAATTTTCTTAAAAAATCCCAGTCAGCTTCCTACTGAAAAGTAAGAGATAATGTTAAAGGCTTCTATTATAGCAAAATATGGGAGCTTCAGAAAAACATACAAAGTAGATATTTTCACAGAAATTTAAAAAAGCATTTATTCTACACTTTCTTCTACTTAATAACTGAAAATGCTTACCTGAGGAATCACAATGTCAGCTAAAGCCTTTGAAAGCCTATATAATTCCATTGTGTTTTCTAATTTTAAGGATCCATTGTGTTGTACATCATATTTTATACAGTCATAAATATCAGGAATTTTGCTAATATCATATCTTCCATTTTTTGTTTTGAAGTCTTTTTCCAACTTGGCCCACCTGCGCAACATCAGTTCTAGAGTTTCACTGTGGTACAGCTGAATATCTGGATAGACATGTATCTCTTATAAGTAAATAAGGCCATTCAAGTAACAAAAGGACATTTTAATTACACAGTAGTAACAACTGAATTATAGAAGGATCAAAATAAGTTAACTGCATTACTATTGAGAAGAAGGGATAGCTGGGCAAAACAATTCTAGTGTGGAAAGCATCACAATTACATAGCTCCACTATGACAGTAAAACCCACTGCTGCATAAATGCACAACCGGCCCTTAAATATAAGGTGTACCTATATAACTTAGCCCTTGTACTATCAACTTTTCCTATTACTTTTGTGGAATTATGAGTTTCAAATAACTAAGAACTTCTGCAAACATTGGAGTTTTTGAATACCACAGAGCCCTTACCTGCAATACAACCACATGCTCCTCATGTAAAATATGTGTTTTACTTCAAAACCATGCATATGAAATCAGACTGTGAAAACAGTTAATCCATTATTGGTTGACTAATGTTCTGCTAAAAGTGACTTTAGTGAAGAAAAGTTACATTACAATTCTCTTTCATATATGGTAATTAGAGAAACAAAATACAAGTACAAAAATGTTTCAGTACCTGCAGACTTTGGATCTTCCATTCTCTGCCTGATCTGAGAAGTCAAACTCTGGATCAAGTAATAGACCTTGTCACATGTCTTTACAGGATTTTTAATAACCTGCATTGATTTTATCAGTGAGATGCTTCCAGATGGAGTGAGCTGCAATTTGAGATAAACACAAAATTAATTGTATAGACTAGATTTGAAAGACCTAGTGAGGTATGATTGAACATGTCAAAGATACTACGTATGGAAGAAAAAGCATTTAAGTAGGTTGCTATGAATATTTTTCATAATTTATCAATTATTTATTACCTTTGAGGCATTAAGAATATGCATGAAAATGTAGGACCATTTACTACAAATTCAAAGGCAATAAGAAATTCACAGAGCAACTAATTCTGTACAGTAAATATGAGTAACAAGAATTCATAAAACCATTTCTTTTATCCCAAGACGGGAAAATTGGGAAGATGTTTAAAACTTTGTATATGCTTAGCAAGCTGCCATATCTTTCTTTCAAGTAACTTCTGTATTCAAAAGCTTACAAAAGTAAATTGTTAGAAATGTTGTCATTGGGCTACGTGCCTCACAAAATATTTTTTGCTCTAGAGGAACCAGATTTGCAATAGTAACTGGTACCTTAGTTTGCCTGCTCCTGTCCTAGGTTTTTGTTTCTACAGGACTGCAGGACACAAACACAAAAAGAAAGCCTACAATGCACATATATCAACAACATATGAGATATTCTTCAGAACTGAGTAATTAGAGAAATGGTAAAAGCTACAAATTATCACCATCAAGGTGAGTGTCACTAAAACAACAGAGGAGTATCTGTAAGGCTTAGCCTAATTTTTTTCAGAAAAGTCTGCAGAATCCACAGTGACCAATGATATGAAACAGTAATTTATACAGAAAACACATATTTATTTGCACCTTCCTCACTTTCCTGAAATGGATAAAGTAATTTGGATGTGGAAAACTTCAGTTCCTATCTCCCTATTATGATGTAAATCAAGAAATGGATTATTTATACATAATAGGGAGCGAGGCACAGGAATAAATCCCATACAATTTTCCCAAATCACAAGTAAATTAAAAACCCTCTACAAATAAATGAACACCCCAAATTTTTTTATTGCTTTATAATCCCAAAGGTTAGTAACTTTCAGTGACCTAAGAGTAGTCTATTAGTTCCAGCCACATTTCAAACCTGATTATATCTATATAACAAACACCAACAAATCCCTGCATTTTCTAATTATTCCTAGCAGTTGAATCCACTGCTAGGAGTGGTTTGCATGATACTTTATATATTTAAATGAATCCACACAGAGTATATACATGCAGGGTATATTATTCTTAATTTGCTCTCAACACTTTTTCAAGAACAGCAGTCAAAAACCTCATTTGACGACTTGTATTTAGTTGCTATACAAGACAGAGTAAGAGCAATTGAAAGAGAAAGAAGTTTCTTAACTAAAACAAATAATACATTTAAAACAAGGAACAATAACATTTTTTGTACAAAGCCAACGTAAACTATATTACTATGTGCTAATTTAGCATGCTAGTGAGATATTTCATTTCACTGAAAGTATTCTACTGGTTTTCAAGCAACTTAGTATTCTAAGTCAAAAAAAGACCTTGCAGCAGATTAAAACTGCAGTAAGTACGAAAACATTTTGTTACACCACACACTTTCAAAGGAAAGACTACAAAAAATGCAAACAATATAATGTATTGAATAATTACAATATTTTTAATGGAACAGTGAAAAAGGTTTACAAATGAGATCACTGTCTACTCCTACTTCAAAGTTTGCAGCTTTCTGATTACCCAAATTGCAGGACAAAATATCTGCAGTCACAACTGGTACAGCCACTTGTGCAGTTCAAACTATTTGCAAGCACTAAAATAATTTTGCAAAACAGATACATAAAATCACTGCTCAGTACTTTTGCACAGGAATTTTCATAATTATTTATTTTATTTCATGGGAAACTGATCATATGCTAACCTTATCATAGTCATCAGTAGTAAATTCTCTGTCTCTCTGGAGAATTTCATGGAGTCTT
Source organism: Donacobius atricapilla (assembly GCA_013397315.1). Taxonomy (NCBI): domain Eukaryota; kingdom Metazoa; phylum Chordata; class Aves; order Passeriformes; family Mimidae; genus Donacobius; species Donacobius atricapilla. The sequence goes on along the minus strand of WBMY01014676.1, from coordinate 16,963 downwards.
GCTTTAACACGATGTTGACAGCTGCTTAAAGAATCACTGTCACTGTCCAACAGACCATTCATATTAGCACTTTTTACCATCTGGACAAGAATAGGAGTCAGCTCTCCCTCTAAGGCCAGTAGTCCCTGAAGCAAACAATACAATTATTCAGGCAAATAGATGAAGACGAAAAAATGAGTACCTTAAAAATAATGCCCGAAACACTAATTTAAATTCAAGATGGTATCACTCGGCTATGGGTTATATAAACCAGGGTACAATGTATATACTCACAGAGAAATGGCTCCCTAAATACTGCTAGTGTGCAGGATTGTTGCAGATGGTGCAACTGTGACATGTCACAGAGGATGTTCCCCTGTACCAGCTCAGGTCCTGGATTGTGGAGACTGCAGGTGCCTTCTCTCTGAGGCTGGAAGCAACAGCTGCCTGACTTGTGGGTGACATGCTTTGCTCAAGGACTTGTGTTACCAGAGAGGTGCTATGGGAAGAGTTTGCAAACCAAAAAGCATCTGGCAGGATAAACAGCAGGTAGGGTCTTATAGAGACTCTACAGAGGCAAAAGCCCAAGCCATGTGAGTCACAGGACAATCAAAGGCCTTGAACAAGAGGTGAATGGAGAACTCTAAAATGAAGAAGACTGGAAACTTTCATGACTTTTCTGGCAATGGAAGGGTTCTGGAATAAAGAAGGAAATGGTGTGATGTCTCTTCAAGCCTGCTGACCAAGGAAAAGCAGGTCAGATGGCTGAAATATTTCTGTTCAAATACATGCAGCATATACAACAAACAAGAAACAAATACGACAAACAGGAAGTCCGAAGACTAGTAGAGCTTTAAGTTAATTCAAATTACAAAGGTATGGTAGAATAGTTCACACAAATGGACTTTTGCTGTCACTAGACACAGGACCTTTTGGAAGCCAGGTAGACAGCACAGTATCATGGTAAGCCTCCACTTAAAGACCATTCAAATTAAAAGGGGAAATGTGTTTCTTCTCTTAACACAAGTGGAGAAAACCATGTAACTGTAGGCCGTGTTTCCATGGGTATTCTTCGCCATGGATACCTCCATGGCAATATTGCAGGGGAAAAGGAACCGAGATTTCTGGAAAACATCTAGGACAACTCTTTGACAGAGGTTACTGATGAGCTATTGAGCACAGGCATTGCCCTGGACATGTTACTCACAAGTGTCAGGAAAGTAAAGGTAGATGGCAGTCTTGGTAATTAAAATGTGATGTTATGACAGATCCATGGAAAAGTGGACAAGACAAATACTTGCATTAGAGCCCAGGACTTCAAGACAGCAGACTAGCTTGTTCACTGAATCTTGTGGGGAAGAGCCTTGGAAGACAAACGTGCCTTGGACAGGGCTGTTTAATTAAAAATTGTCTTCATCTTCTGCTCAAAGAGCTTCAAATGTTTGGCACATCACGTGGATACTTTTTCATAGTGAACTACTCTTTGAAAATATCTTTTTCAAATAAACTGTAAATCTCTCCCAGATTTCAAAAGAAAAAACCAACCCGAGAGTATCAGAATTTTAGAACTGAAAATACCATTACACATTGTACCTTTGCAAAAGCTGCTGCAGTCATCTGAACTCGTCCCTCATCAGAGGCGTAGATTTTGAGATCATGTCGGTAAGTGCTATGTAATCTAAGTAAACCACATCCCGGAAATCCAGCATAATCTCCTAACAAACAAACATTTTGCTCAAACTCTCATCTTGCACTTGATCATCTTCAAAAGTTATTTATGACATTCAATTGATTTTTTTTTTAATTATTATTTTCTTTTTACCTTGTCCTCCAGGATACATACACCTGAAAGCTCTTCCAAGCTCCTCTGCTTGAACCCTGCCTGCAGGGGTCAACTCTCCTCCCCATTTTAGAACCAGAAGCAAGGATGGCTCATTTCTTCTATTATCTAATGGTACACAGGGAGAAGAGCTTAGTAGTGAGGTACATTGTTAATTTTTTTTATAAATGAACAAAAAATATTTGGTCTATGAAAAGCTTTGTCAAAGGATCTCTCCAACATTACAAATCTTTAATAGCATTCTAACATTAAGGAAATACACTATACAAACATTCTTTCAAAACAAATTATTCCTCAGTGTCAAGACACGTTATACCAGTAGCCCATGACTTTTTATATACACATAATATTAAGTAATTAAGTAGAAAAGTAATATAATACCTTCCTCTTCACTGGAAGTCTTAGGGCAGCCATGAGGAAGATATGTTAACTGAACTTTGCGATTTATGCCTGAAAAGTGCCCATACCTTAAGTGGGAACAGGGAAAAATGAGAAGGGAAGAGGAAGAGAAACATTTTAAATATTTTCCTCCAAAGCTGCTAAAATCTTGTAATAGGATATAATAAATCTCTGTTGGTCAATGATTTGTGCATTTGACTAACATTTATTGAAGCAATCCTTAGAATAAACATTAGCTCAACAAGCACAGAATTAGCAGAAATAACAACTATGCTATAATGAAACATCTTAAAATACTGTCTAATTCTACTTTTCACAACACTGAACACAAAACTGGAACCCACCCCCCACACCTCCTTAACAACAAGCAGTATTGGGCATAGCACAAGTAATTTATCTATTGAGATCCAAAACTACAGTGGGTATTGGTATCCAGAAACTAGTCTCACAGTGTAGATGGCTACTGGTTTTATAGCCCATTAAGTTCTCAAGAAAAACTCTGCATTTAAAAAAAAATGTTATAAATGTCAGTAATAATTGTCTGTTCTTGGTATTTTTTTTAATTTAAAATTCTTATTACATTTCACAGTCTAAGATCCCAGATCTTTAACAAACCTTGAAGCTTGATTTTTTTCTGTTGTTTTCTTTGTTTGGTTGGGTTTTTAAAGTTTTTTTTAATTACTAAGTATGTCAGGCTTAGCATACAAAGACTAATTTATCTTAAATCCTCAAAGTTTGTTGTACGTAGACAAGTAAGCATGGTGAAAATTCTTACTGTCTCTATCAGACGTCATTATGTCACACTGCAAGAAGTAGACCCTGCTTGCAAGCATTTTCATTTTAAAAACATGCAAGAAGAAAAAAAAATTGACATGAACGAAAGTAACTTCCTGTTGAATGTATACTGAGACACTAGCTACAGCAGTAAGTTAAATTAAAAAGTCAAGAAGAAAAAAACCAGAGAGATGGCCTATTTCAAACATGACATCCCTTCTCTTTAAAAACTTTGTGCTTGAATTATTATGTATTTGATAACATTGTAATCCACACCGTAACTGGTGAAACAAGTCAAAACAGCAGATGAAACTTCATTGCTTGAAGCCTGAAAATTAGACACTTACATTTCTAACACAGTCTTTAGCTGTTCAAGTTTTGCTTTACTTTCTTCAATTTCAGAATCATTGTTTTGCCCAAGTTCTACAAGGAGCTGCCTTGCTATATCAAGCACTTCCTAAAGGAGGCAAACATAGGATTTAATAAATAAATAGATTTCTACTTACAAAATATTATGGTAAAAATATAAATACAGAAAAACTTGCCTGTAACTGTTTTGGTTTTTTCAGTTTAAGTTTTCCAGATTTATATCCATCACATTTTTCAAAGAGATCAAAAAATCTTTAAGATAAAGAAAAGTAACTTTAAAATTCTATTAATAAATTAAATTACTACTACTTGAATAGAAGGCTTTTAAAGTGATCTAAAATTAGTATCTTAACAGTATTTGAAAATCAGGTTAAAACTGGCAGTACAGAGGTCAAACCAAGTTTTATTCAAATCCCATCTCCCTAGAAAGTCTTCAATGCATTATGCAAGAGTATTGAAAATGTTCTCTTACTGACTTGCTAAGTATTAAAAATAAAACAGGATATTCTAAATATTTGAATGATATACTATTTGAATATGCAGCTATATCAATTCTTAATCTTCCAAGAATGATCCTGAACAGAAGTAGGGACCAAAAATATCAAGTGAGCAGTCCCTCTTCTTCAAGCATCTTCTGAATTCAAGAATCTAGTCTCAAAATAAATAATTCCCTTTTACTGAAACCACAGCTACTTCTAGATCAATTATGTAAGTTGTCTTATGAATGCCAACACAAAGATGGTATCTACCAGAAATTTAGAGTCATTAAAACTTTGACAAAAATAACTACCAAAATATGACATTGCATACAAGAATAGTTATGATAAAAAGCAGAAGGCAGAAATCATGGTCTAATGGAGAATCAGAGATATTCTCTGCTGCGTTATTTTTAATAAAGACATTTATAGACACAAAGGCATTTTCCATAAAATCAAACACGACTGTTTACAAGGCACAGCTTGTGTTGAAGGAAATCTCTACAAGTAAGTTGACAGTCCTGTTAGAGAGGTGCATACTTGTAACTAAAACTGTTGGATTTAGAGGAAAACAAAACAAAAAGCAACTTGCAATTTGCACTTCCCAGTCAATTCACTGCTTGCTTAGCCCCAGAATCCTATACTCTAAAACATGGAAAATAATTTTTACCAAGAGTCTATATACCTCTGATGTTTCACTTCCATTTTCATTTTTTGCTTTGGTGTTCGATCCCCATGGCGTATTACAGCTATAACACATCTAAGCTCCATCCTGAAATGTCAAGAGTTGTATTTCACAAGTCTGAACACAAGGGTCTTTTATGTAACATTAAAACAACCACAATCAAGACAATTGACAAAGTTGTAGTCATTTGACATAACTACAGAAGTGATGGAAGCATATGCAGGAATATAAGGTTAACTGAAATGATGTAAGGTATAAAATATAAATACTGATTTTAAGGCTTAGGTAACTACAGAATATCTATTTTATGTAGTTTTTAAAACAATGATTTGGAGGATCATTAAATGAGAGAGCATGTTTATTAGAAGTGCATATTAAGTTGGTGCTGGAACAATGATTAGCAGTGGAAGCTATGCATAAGACACTACACTAGAAAATCTGCTGTTCTGTACTCAGCTTGACTAAGGGTGAGAAACTCTGACTGCTGGTATAGCAATTGTGACTCCTTCCTTGTTTTCAGCACACAAAACAAGCATTCATAGGCCAATGAGGGCACACCTTGTAAAGAGAAAAAAAGATTCACACAAAAGTTACACTGGGAGTTTGTACAATTCAGGTGTAGCTACTATTTTCTTACATTGTTCCAGAGGTGGTTGGCACAATAGGAATGTCTTCAGCTTCCAAGGGAATTGACCATGGTATTTGAAACTGGGGAGCAAGTTCTCTCATTATGATATTTCTAAAATAGAGTTAAAATTAAAAAAAAAAAACAAATCAAATAAGTTAAAAGCATAGCTTGTACAACGCACACAAACTCCAAACCAAACAGATTATATATATACATATATGCATTTTTATTAATGTAGTTTTAGAGTACTAGCAGCCATGAATGTATACATACATATTTTCCTTTTAATTGCATAATAAAGATCACTTAATAATTTAGAGCTATTATAACTGCTACACGAACATTGCATAATAAAGTTCACTTAATAATTTAGAGCTATTATAACTGCTACAGGAACACTGGACTACTGGCCCTGTATTTGTAACAAACTTCAGCTTTTCAACTCCAGTTCCTAAAATAATTTCTTGGACAGGAATTAGTCTTGTTGATTTAGATATGCAGACAATTGGCTTCACTGCCTGACTAAAAGTGCCTAATAATTACCAAGCCATTCTCATCAAAGAGTTAACTGCTATCTTTTACCAGTAGTTTCTCAAAAATTTTTGGGATAAAACTGAAAGAAATAGGTACAGCCTCTCATCGTATCTATAAAATAACAATGCCATCTCCACCTCAAGAAAGATGGTACATCTAATGTTCTGTTTCACAAATATTTCATCAAAATATACTGAACTTCAAATTAAGATTTATATAAGAAGCAGTAACACAGAGAGGGAAAAAAAAGTCCATCTTATAACAGAATAAGCCAAAATATAATCGCTAAAAATCTTGAAAAAACTTGCAAAATTCTTCATATAATAAGATTCCAGATGATTAGATTGTGCAAAAAGTCATGTTGTATCTCATTAATGCAATCTTACTGTAAAGCCAGTCACAATGGGCTTTGCCTACTTTGAGGACAACATTTTCTTAGCACAGAGCTCTATACCCAATTCTATATGATCTCTCATTACTCCTTTTTTTGCCTGCAGTGGCAGAGACAAGATGGTATGATAGAAGACACCTTAATTCTATTTCGGTGTGGTTTTACTAGTATGAAATCCATAAATATACAATTATACACCAGCTTCAGATCAAGGACAATGTACAGCAATTTGGACACATTAAACAGCAGCAATCACAACCACCCAGAGACACTTCGATACTTGAAAAGATCTCAGCTACCTTTAAGAACTTCATCTTGCTTTCAAAACACTTATTCAGTTAGCTTTAAGCACTTTTAAACACTCAGATATTTGGGGTGATTTTAGGAATATGGAATTTAGTTAGTATTTATTTACTGACTTATGATTCTTTTTAATGATTTTTTATTCTTTATGTTAATTACTTAATGTGATATTTAATTTTTAATAAATAATTAGTAATTAATAGTAATAAGCAAATAATATTAATAAGAAATCTGGCAGTACATAAACTACAGTAATATGCAAGAGAGTTAATAAGCAAATCTGAAATAAATCAGAAAACTCTTACCCCAGTATTTTAGCACAATCATCATAGTATTTCATGGAGTTTTTCACAAAACTGAAGCCATTCACATCACAGACATAGGACTGTCCATTAGCACGTAACAAATCAAAGCCACAAACTGTTTGCTGTTTCAAAGAATAAAAGTTCAAGTGATTTAGGATTGCTTATTCTAAAAGAGCTTCATATTTTAACAGGGATTTCATCTGAAAACATGACAAAAATATGACACGCCTTACTCTTAGTATCTTATGTTAGTTCCATGTCAGGTTCACCCACATCATGCAAACATCTTCCTGTTTTTAACTTTCTATCCCCAGCTTGATTTTATGCTTTCTGCATATCCCTAGCAGTGTTAGTATTGAAGTTTAAGCACATGAGTACAAACTTCAAGCACAAACTTCAAAGAACTTACAGCAACCATGGGCCTACAAGCCCCCCTTTCTGACAGTGGTTTCCCACTACATGTAGTTTATAAGGATGGCAGGCAAGAAATTACAAAAAAAGCCCTGAAAAACCATTCTTGTCAAAATTTGACAAGATAATTTTGACATGAACATTCTATTGACATCATTAGTAGAGGATACTAGAAGCTATTTCAACAGATTACTTTTTAAGATCTCCAAGCCCACTTTGCTGATAGAGGCTCACACCCTATAGGCTCCAGAATGCCATCACAGTCATACACAGGTAAAGGAGACAGATTGAGATCCTTTTTATAAAACAGGTGAAAGGAGGATAAGAAACTGAATGAAGTTTTGAACAAAAGAATCCTTGTAACTATATAGCAATCTTAAAATTATAAAAAATGGAAACTATCAAATTAATATAAATTCATTCATGTAAGTAGTTATTGTGTTAGTACCAAATTAACAATTAACCTGTACCTGATGTGAATACTAGGTAACAGAAGTTACAAAACTTCATTGAAACTGTATTTTGCTAACTTAGAAACTATTATCAAAATGTGTGAAAATATTATACACAAAATAGATACACTGTGGACTAGCAAAGCCCAATAACAACATGTAAATTCAGGGAACTAATGCAACACAAGCAACTTATGCAGAACTTTTCAATACATTAAAGGAAGAATCCTTCTTGATTAAAAAAATAGGTAGATATGGAAGTTTAACTTTTCTCCTTCCTAGGAGTTCTGCAGCAATTACCACTGCAGGCTCATGCACTAAAACCCTACAGAAGTCTCATGTAACAAACAACTAATTACCACTAAATGTTTGATCAGATAGGAAAGCAGTCAGCTTACCTTAAAGGCAAGGCATACTTTCCAAGCAATTAACTTCTCCCTTGCATTCAAGATGACTGGATATCTCACTTCTTTTCCTTCACTGTCTCGTTCTACTTTGCCATCCAGAGCTGGAGACTTCCGGGCCTCTGCATGAGCATAGTCTGGACCCACAGTGTACACCTGTATTGAAAAATGGGAGCACTTGATCCAGTGTATTTAAATTATGTTGTATAAATTTGCAAAACGTATGCATGTAACTCAAACGTAACAACAACATCACAAGATACTAGCTGTTTTCATCATTGAAAAGGTCACACCAAAGTATCTTCCTCAAGTGGCATTCTCTACCTTCAGAGAACACACATCATTTTCTGACAGCCTAGGATTAAACAGAAAAAGAGGCATTATAAAAACCTCAATAAATAAAAATTAGTTTGCCAGCTATGATGGTACAGAGACGTTAATATTTTCTTCTCCCAAATATCTGCAGAACCTGGAGAATAGGTTAATTTGAAAATTATTTCAGTTGACTTACGGAAATCTGGCTGCAAGACTGTAGTGACTGCAAGTGATTCTCTTAATTTAAAAAGCATGTTTACGTTTTAGACAGGACTAAACAAAGGAAGGATCTGCCCAGCTTTAAGATGACAAGGCAGGAGCTTGAGAGAACAATTGTGTTATCTATCTACTGCAGTTTTGATGCTCACTGAAGAGTTTGGGCATATGCTAGAAGAGATTTGTCAGCAGCTCTCAAAAATGACTGAGTTCCTTTAATTAAAAAATGAACTCCACACATTGATAAAAAAAACTATTCAGCTGAAGCAGATGTGTGCCAATACTGCCAACTCAGTGAATTCATTCAAGAGGGTAAGTTTAGTGAAACTGCCTAATATAAAGATGATAGTCTTGTTAAAAAATTCATTATTTATTTGGGGTGTTAAAAGCCCACTGCTGCTTGATGACTACACTACAACTAGTCAAAATAGTCCCTACCCCTCAAGCTATTTGCAACTCTTCTCGTTGCAAGGAACTTTACGAAAAATTTGTAAAGCTCTTACACAAACATCTGTAAACACAAATTAACCTATTGCAAATTGTTGCACAGAATAACCTTCAGAAGAGTACAACAGGGTATTTTTCTGAGAACATGAAAAGGGTATTCCCCTCACGCACCACCGAGTGATACCAAGAAGCTGACTGCAATTAATAAAAGAGCTTTTTGGATTAGACCTCACACTCTCTACACCTGCATTTCTTTGTCTAAATATCTGATCTCTTATGTATATTGTAAAATATTGGTTTTACATGTTTTGAAATGGGCTTAAAATAGCTAAAATTAACACAAAGGGAAAGGAAGTAATCTTCACACATGGCTAGCTGCTTTGTTATCACTCTGTCTTAGCATTCTCTTATGGTACCTATTCTTTACCTCTTTCAAGAACTTAAATGAATAAAAGAGTGAAAAATATTATAGATAAGGTCCACTAAGGTTATTTTCTTTGACTCCATAAAATTTTATCAAGTAAATTTTGTTTATTAATCAGCATACTAAGATCTACTTCAGTTAGATTTCTTTGTAACATTTAACCTTCAGATAAAATATTTAGGCAGCATCTGTTAGCATGGGAAAGAAGATGCTGTTCTGGCACTAATACAATACAGAAAAGGAAGACAGTATGTTGGGTAGCAAGCCTCCAGCACTTGATTTTAACGACGCAAGCACAGCTGCTCTACATTACAAGTACTACGTTTAGCTAGAATCAGAACTGCATTCTTACAAACTGTATTAAAACTCAATTAAAACTAATCCTTGAGCAAGATATACTATCAACACTAAAACTGACATGCTCTTTAAGCACTTGATTATTCTAAATATAAATAAGAACCTGCAGTTGTCATACCTTCACATCAGTTCCATCTGTAGGCATGAATTCCTCATAAATATAGGAGCCTGTTTTCCTCACACTGCTTTCAGGAGAATAAACACTGCTCCTGCTGCCAATCTGAAAGACATATTTTTCCATTAAAAAACTCATAGGGTACTGCTTGAGAAACTTAAAAACTACCTAAAATAACACACTTGCACTGAGAAAACACTTCCTGTACCAAGTAAAGCAAACTTTTGACCATTGCCAAAAGATTTTTGCAAGATTCTAGAAGTACACTCACGGCATGTGCTAAGAATCTGCTGTAGCTAACCATCTACTGCAAGAAATATAGGTCTTCATTCTATCTCTACAGTCTCCTGAAATTTCTCTGATCCACCACAAGTCCTAAGCAAGCAGGACATGACAGAATTACTCAGCAATCCTGTTAGACACCTAAAGCTTTTTGATAGCTTTAGTACCATAACCTCACCTTTCGAAAGAGCCTCTGGCTTCCCCCGCCAGCAGATGTTGGATAATAAATGTAAACATTGTGGTCCTCAGCACTAACTGGCTTTTCTACAAAGGGTTTCTGGAAGATTTCTCCATTCACTTCCACATGATCTTCTCCTTCAATCAAGTTGCATTCTGAAGAACAGTGCAAAGAATAGAGATGTAACAGTATACTAATGGCACGCAATTTTTAAGAGATTTGCATTAATTTACAGGTTGAAATAATAACACTCTATTACACCTTTGTTTCTCTGATTTGTTACTGCCTGCACAACTGATGATCACATGCAGTATATGTTTGCAGTACCATGTCTATATTATGTTATTTAAATACTGTGTTCTAGAATGTCTGTTGCTTCCCTCAGTGTCACACAAGAACTCGTCTCCTGCTGGTGCATAAGCTGGTATATTTTGGAAACGTTTTGAAGAGAGGGAATTGCTATTTGCCTTTTTTTTTTTTCCGTGCCTTTCTCTGAAGTATCAGGGAGCTGGCAGGCGAACAATACGCACAGTGTGGTATCAGATGCCACAGCACCTTCCACAGGGTTAGAACTGCCTCATACTGCATGATAGATAAACCCTGCATATAAGATTAGGTCCTCTGTTATCAGCAATCAGGAATCTGGTATTCAATACTGGTTAACTGCAAGCAGCAGCTTTTATTTCAGTTTTGAAGCATAAATGTGTCCTTTTTTCCCTAGATCACATAGACATTTGAATGCAAAATTCCCTTGACCTGTCATTGCAATCTCTTACTGCTGCTTAAAGTCTTCATTTTAGTAGAAAATTTCAGTTTGTTTCCAGGTACACAAAAAATTAATTCCAATTTATATTCATAGTACAGCACCTGCAGATATATCTAGAACTGATTTCAAATATATGGCTGCTTATACTCAGAAGGGGAAATATTCAATAGACTGACTTGTTCCCATCAGTATTACTTTCCTAAGGAAAATTACTAATAATTGTGGTTAATATAATGTTCTGAATGCTGCTCTCTTTGGTGACATATTAGAAGCTCAGTTTGAATAAGGAGGCCCTTATATTCTAGTTATTCTATGATGTCTGTAAGATGTATGGTGTTAGAATCATACTCCTCAGTTGCATACTTGTACTGCCTTTGGCTGGATGGAGTTAATTTTCTTCACAGCTGCTGGTATGGTGCTATGTTTTGAACTTGTAACAAAATCTTAATGTTTTTGTTAAAGCTGAACAGTGCTTACAGAGCCTCGACCTCTTTTCTTTTTCACATACTGCCCCCCACAGCCAGTAGGGGTCAATCCTCAACACCACTTTAAATGCTGGAAAAGAAATCAAATTGCAGAAATGAATTGTCTAGGCAGCAAAATTTAACTTTCCACTATGTCCATACCAGTTTCCAGTGGAAACAAAGAGATGCTAATGGTTGATTTTTTCTCTGTTCTTTTTACCTTGGGGATTGTTTGGATCACGGTTCAGAACTGCATAGCGAGGAAGTAAAATGCCTTCAGCTTTAAGAATACCATAGACTTCTCTTCTAGAAAAAAATAACAAATATTGCACAATGAGCCAGCAAATCCTGCTAATATTTGCATTTCATTTCACAATTCAAAAGTAGAGCAGGAGAAAAACAAATACAAATTTTTTTTCAAATCACACACAGTAAGGTTACATATATAATACTCTATTTACTAATAAATGCTTTAAAGGTCACTGACACAGTTGTACCTTTACAAGAATCTCTTCACCATCAATAAAAATGCACTTTTCAATGCCAGTCCTTTCCTTTCTGGCAGTGCAACAGACATTTGCACAAAACAAACTGTTAAAGGAAATTTGCAATTGCTCATTTTAAGTTTATACAGAACAGGCACCCAAGATAGCAGGTTTGCTCACTGTTCAGAGGGCTCCAGTGTTTATATATTTTGCTCACTATTGTTTTATTAATGTTTGCTATGCATGACCTCAGCTCCAAAAGAAAATTCGCTTTCAATAACCACACGACCTTTGAGTACCAACAACTTCGGTTAAGTATCATCTTTACAGAAAAAAATACTATAAATCACATGAATTCTACAATTATCTGAGCTTGTACAGTGGCTATACATGCCTATCCTTTATGCATTTTAAGACTTAAAACTTTTTTATTTGCTAAGCTTTAAAAGATGCATCACCAAATTTCTAACTTGGTAAATCTTCAAACATGTCAATGTAAAATCAGCAAAAGAAAAAAACACCTGAAAACACATCCAGAAAACTATACATCCATTAATAAAGTGTAACATTCACTGTAATTTTATTTAAACTACTGTACAATCATGGAATCATGGGATGGTTTGAATTAAAAGAGATGTTTAAAATCATCTAGTTCCAAACTCTCCACCATGGGCAGGGACAATAAACTGGAAGTGTTGCTATGCAGTAACAACAAATTTTTAGTCTCTCACAAAAATCCTTGCTTTAAAATGTTATTAATGCTATTTACCTGTCTTGTATGTGATACTGCATATTCAAGTCATTGATTATGAATGGATTCCTGAGTTTTGCATACGCTACTGCTTTGTCCAGTGGAAACCCTAAAATGTTTATTAAGAAAAACAAATTAGTATTACAAAACACATTACCAGTAAATAGTTTAGAACCTTTACATTAGATCACTATTTCCACTGTCTTCAAATGTATTTACCAGTGGGACAGCTATTCTTCTACTGTGTCAGACAAGACTTTCTCAAGCAACATAAACAGTTCCATTTTAAAAACCTGCACTTTAAAAGTAAGTTGTATTATATTAAAGAAGACAAAAGAATTACTTCCTAGGAAAATCCAATAAAACTGCAAGACAGAAAACCTAAAATGACTTTAAAAGAGCTTAAATAATTTAGATGTCACAAGTATTTATGGTATTATTAGAAGATTTACCTTTAGAGTGAAAAGAAATGAGACAGTCACATAAAGGCCAATTTTCTACTGGCTCATTCAAAATAACATCCTCTTCAAATATCACCACAGTTATATACTTAAACATGGAGAGGCGTTCAAGAATTTCTTTCATTGGTTTGGACTTTGATTTCTTAGCCATTGAACAAATCCCAACTGCGATTTGTCTTTCTGGTGGCTGGAATGGAGGCAAGGGGAAGGGAAAAGTAATTATTATGTGTTCTCATAACACAACAGGGTTCTTGCAGCACAATACTAGAGCAGGTATTTTCTCTTAAAATTCGTGTGCTACCTTTAATTTAGTTTTTAATCAAGTAAATTTCTAGCAGATAACAAAATGCCGTGTAACAGCATATCACACAGCATCCTCACAAAGAAATGCCTCCAGACCAAAACTGTTTAATAGCTCTGTATTACTTTTTGAGAGTATTGCTGTGACAATCCTTGTGCCTAGACTGGAAGACCAGAGTGTTGCTATGGGATTTAGGGGCAGAAGTCCCTTAGGCAGCAACGTAAAGTGAGAAACGGGCACAATACGGTGACCTGAAAAAGAAATCATTTAATAAGGGGCAAAATAACAAATAGCAAGGCAATATTAATACGGGTTCACTAGAAAGGGCCTGGGCTTTCCCACATACTGTTACCAGGAACAAACAGACATGATCAAAAGATAAGCCAGGAGTGTTGAATCTGATCAAAATCACACTTATGGCTTACTCTGAAATTAACTAGTAATTGATTTTTCAATTTTGTCATTTTTTTATGTCTAATTAACAGTCACAAGGCCTCTTATCACCTAATATTACAAGTGAATTAGGAAAAGGAAAATTAGAAAATAAGAAACCACTTTACTAGATTTCTGAACTATTTAGTGCATAAACAGTTACACTTTTATTGCATACTCTATATTTACTTTCACGTTAAACTTTCAATATTTTTTTTTCAGTCAGTGGTTTTTCTAAAGGCAACAGCCAACCTACTCTGCTCTATAAAGGAAACAAACAAAAAACCCACAGAACAATCCTTTAATACAACTTACTATTTTTTGAAAACCTAGTCAGCTACCTTCCCTTGCCAAAACAGACTCAATAGAGCTACCTGAGCTGCTAATTCTGCGCTGCTACTCCACATTTCCAAATTTCTTTTAATCATGGGAAGTGCTTTAGAAAGACTGTTTTGCATTTAAACTTTTTAGACATCTTTACAATTAGTGAAAATTTACTCTATTCCATAAAGTGCAATGTTGCAAAAAGAACAAACAATGTAGAGTTAAAAAATTTACATGATGACTCATGCATAATAAAATTAAGAGTTTGTTTTAAGCAAGCTAAAAATCGGCAAGCACTGTGCTCAAATACAATTCATAACACTTCATAAAGCTAATAAACTAAGGTATAATTTAAGATTAACTTAGTATGCACTTTCAGTATATCAAGACAAGGAAGAAAAAAAAGAAGTTAACTCTGAAGCAGTTGACAGCACAAAAGAAAAATTCTCAATTTTTTGCTTCCAACTATCCAAATAAATAAAGCAGAGGTTTATGCCATCATCAAGTTCATTCCCAGAATCCAAATCAAGTCTGCAAATCATGCACATCAACCTCAATTGCCCTGAAACTCTCTAAAATCAAGCACACCTACTTCACAGTTCAAGGTATACTTAATCTTCTTGCATCCTTCTTTTCCAAGTATTACTGACAGATCATTATCTGAATAAGAACAATTTCTCAATTTAGAACACCATTCCAGTACTAGACTTAACATGAGCTAATGCCATTTTTGAAAAATAATTAAATACCGAAAAATACTTTGAAAAAATATTTTTTAGAAACCATCTTTGAAAAAAATCTGGAAATCAAAAATAATACTCGAGAACAAAGAATAGTAAACAAGTGTCCCTAAAGTACTTACAGAGTCATACTCTTCCTCCTCTTCTTCCCCATGGTCATAGAAGTGCTCATAATCTGTAGATCTGGCTGAATCCAATAATCCTTCTCCATCTTCTCCACCCACAAAGAATCTGGGAGGATCATTCTCTGTGGCATTAACAGACATGGTTACAAGACCTACAGGAATCTATGTAAAAATTGCAGGCACTATGGCAGCTGAGATCCTGGGCATGTTTCCTACTGACTTGGGAACATCAAAGCTCTTTGATGTTGCTTGTGCAGTGTTGCCACTGTGATTGTGTTGTTTACCAGGCACTGTTTAACTCGTCATCATCTGCTCATTACTGATTAGAGTTGCTGCTCCAAGAAACCCACAATGCGCTGCGGCTTCCCTGAGATGGTATGATCTTTTTAGCCTACNAAAAAAAAAAAAGAAGACACACTTGATAAGAGGAGATGAAATTAACTCTTCTCATTTAGAAAAAGCATTTGGACAATTCTGAGCAAGTATCTCTGAGCAAAGCATCAGAAATAGAACAATCTGCACACACAGTCTGCACTTCTAGAAGTATGTTTAGAACATGGGGAATAGTTTCAAAATTGTTATCAAACTACTGATGCATTAATTTTAGAAACAGACAATATAACTCACAGAAGTAAAAGCTGGCAAATGCATTTTTTTCCTAACTTAAAAAAGCTTAAGTGGAGAGCATATATTTTACATGAAAAATACAACAAAAATATTGTCCAATATTTACAATATTTAACTCACTATCCATGCCATCGACTGTTTTTTCCACAGAAGTTTTGTGGAAAATGGCAATGGCAAACAGACAGTAGTGCTAATGAAAAACATAAAGCCACCATTAGGACTATTTTTAAAAAAACCCGAGTCTTAAAATTTGAGTGAATCTTTTCTATGAAAACAGAATGCATGTGACGGCTTGCAACAAAGTGTTGCCTTATTTTCAGTCTGAAAAGTTAAAAATTACAGAGATGGACACTATCACTGCCTTCTGACAAAAGGACTTCTAACCACCCATGTAGCAGTGAACACATATTGTACTCTTTTAACCTGTCATGTGAAAATAAAATATTGGCAAAACAACTTATACACAGAAATAGACCCACAGATCAGGCATCTGTTGTTTTAACAAGGTAACTGATGCTGTGAGATGTATATGGCTTTATGAGATTAATTATAATGTATCAGTACTAGTAAAAAAGCTAACAAGCAGTTCCTTTTTAGAAGCTCATCTGAGCCAATGAGTTAGGTTGTTTATTTATAGGTCATTACGCAAGTGTCATTCAACAGTGATGTCTCAGCAGAACTGAATTTATTTTTAAATATCAGTCAAAATTACTTTAGTTGTCCTATGACCTAAGTGAAGCAACAGTAAATTCCTAGTGGTAGTCAACCATTCAGCATCCTATGAAAGGGGAGGGTAGGCAAAGCAAAAGTTGCCCAGAAAGAATCTGACCTAATTCAGAGGCTAGGTGTGGGTCAACAACACTGTTTCAGTTTTGGAGACAAATTTCAGGAGAAAATGCCCTGGAATGAGCATTTCCTCTAAAGAGGAAAAGCCCTTCAATAACTCCCTTTTCTGCTACCAATGAGAGAAATTGGTACCAGCAGGTGAAAGTGAAAAAAAAACCAAAAAACAAAACCTGCTTATTAAAAACAACAAAACCCCAAAACCAAACCAACCAACCAACCAACAGAAGCAGGAGGCTGCATGCAAGGCATAGAAAAGGACCGAATAAATTCTTTCAATCCTTCCCCTTGAAGGATTGGTATTCCCAGAAAACTACCCTCCACACCCAGACACCCACTGTTACAGATGTATAATGCAAT
>WBMY01014673.1:446107-608952 GCA_013397315.1 Donacobius atricapilla | reverse complement strand
CTGAGGAGGAAGCAGCAGCAGAACCATGTGATGAACTAACCACAAGCCTTATTGACCTTCTCCCTAAGGTGGGGCAAAGGTGTTTTTAAAATTTGTTTTACTTCTCATCATCCTGCTCTGGTTTTGATTGGTAATAAATTCAAATAATATCTCCAGGTCAAGTCCATTTTGCCTGTGACAGTAACCAGTTTGTGATCTCTCCCTTGACTCATGAATCTTATCTCAACTCATGAACATGTCATTTTATTTTCTCTGCATTTTCCAGTTGAGGAAAGGAGTGATGGAATAACTTTAGTGGGCATTTGTCATCCAACCAGGGTCAAACCACCACAACAATTCAACTTACTAATAAATTTTTCAAGTTTTCCATGGAAGAAAACTTTTTTTCCATGTTGTTATGGAAGTAAGTTGTTATATTTAAAAGTGAATTATCTCTGCTAAGAAGTTTTGTACTCCTTCCAGTTTTGGATTACTCACCAAAAGCTTCATCTCAATAGGTAACAACTCCTGTAATTTAACTATGTCTTCTCCAGTATTAACCTGAGCTGGTCCCTGCAGAGTCCTATCCTCCTTACATCACCCTGCCAAGGCTGCTGTTCATCCTCCATCAGCCTCTTCTTCCTCACATGCTCCAACTCTTTGCCTAAGACGTCTTAAGAAAACATTGACAAAAAGAAAGACCATAATCCCTAAAACAATAGACTTATTCTGACGTAGCTCTTACTGTAAGCGCCCCTTTGTACTCCACAAGGTCAGCAAAAAACTTTAAGAGACAGTGACATTAGGCATAGCATAAACTGTCACAGAATTATCTGTGAAAAAATGTAATTCGTGAATAATTGATCAGCTGTGGATGATCAATAAAATATACAATGTAATTTAAGTATATCACTAAGGGAATTACTCCAATCTCTTGTACCATTCTTTAAATGTCTTAAAATCAACAAACACCTTCAGTCACTCCGACTAACATAGCAGATATCAGTAAAATATATCTTAAAGCTGTTAAACGAGTGCAACTTTTCTCATATGGAAATTGCAGTTCTTCACATTCTCTCTTTATGTGCCTATCTGGGTAAAACCTCTTTTCAAGAAATATCTAAGAACTTTCTTGCTGTTGTGGGTCTGTAGGTCACCCGCTCTTACTGTAGTGGAGCACTGGGGCTAAACCCTCTATCAAACCATTTATTGCACAGCTGCTGCCTCAAGGACAGGCTAACTTTACAGCTTCTACCTCACTGCACTGCTTTCCTGCCATTGCATGTTGATTCTGGGTACATTTTTTGCAAGTGGAGTTGAGTCCCCATCCCTAGGAAGATGAGGTTTCTGAATGTACGCTGCTCATTTCTACACCGATCCTGGCAGTCTGTTTTGAGCACTGCAAAGGTAATGCCAGCAACAAACAAGCTCCCTGACACCTTCTGACCTGTTCTCCCAAACTTGGCCCACCTTACACAGAGGTGTTTTTCAGGGCCCCATTGGTGTTTGCAGGATTGGGTTGGTGCATGGGGAGCTGTGCTTCTGACTCGGGGACTTGGAGATTGCTTCCTTGTATGAGCCACTTGGCTCCGAGTGGCAAGAACTCAGTGGAAGCCCTGAGCTATTGCTCCTCATGAGGCAAGATGGCATCACTCAGGGCACTGGGAGAGCCCACACCTCTGTGCAAAGCAGCGGCTTTTACAGAGTTAAGATCAATGATAACTTGCTGTGGTGTGAGGCAGCCTGCTCTGCGGTGCCCATACAAACTCAACAGGAGCTGGGAGCAGTTCCCGTGAGATCCCATCCTGATCAGTCTGTGCACCAGGACTGATTAGAAGGTAGGATGGTGAGATTTTTATCAGAGTCGTGAGATTTTTATCAGAGTGTGGCAGAAAAACAGGTTTTTTAGCCGGTTGCTAAAGGGAAAGAAGTTAGGAAAAATCCCATAGTTGCTAGGACAGAGCAAAAGCTTTGGGAAATCACACACAGGAAGGAAGGCAACTTCTTTCCCTATCTACCTCCCAGGTCTTTGGGTTTGAGATGGCAGGACAACAGCTCCATTGGTAGTTTCCCTACTGGACTGTGAAGAATGGCTGCTACTAGCAAAAGTATAAAATAGGATAGATACCTCTGAATGCTGGTTTGGGAGTTATTTACCAAGCTGCCCCATGCTGTGGGGCATCTCTACAGTTTTCCTCCAGCTGAGCAACTTCATGCTCTGGACCAGCAGGTTGAATTGTGAATTGTGGCAGGGATCGAGGGTAGGAAGAGGGATCATCCTAAATCCCTCTGGAAGAAGGGGATGTGTAGGGGATAGGAAACCAATAAATCCTGTGCCAAACATACACTAAAAGCAGAAAAATGTCTACAGTTCACAGTGTGAAGATCAGTAGAGTCTGGGCACTGAACATACCTCGCTGATGTTACTCATAGCACAGTTCTGGTAATATTCTTTAGGAACTGTATCAGGATAATGAGAGAGACAGGACCACGGAGATATGTTTCAAAGCACGAATTATTGCTCTTCTTCTACAGTCTCATGAAGGGTGAGAACATCTTCACCGTATAAGTCAGAAGTCAGTGGTCAGTGGTCATCAGTGGTCACAAGACCACAGGTTACTCGGCCTTTATAATAGCCAATAAACTACTGCCACAAAGAATGTTTCTACTTTCACACCAATGCTTAATTAAATTGTACCACAGTACACAGCACCACAAGTACCACTTGCCACAATGCCAACTTTCTTAACCAATCATATAGTGACACACAAAACTACTTGCTACACCTTAAAACTTTTACTATTTCTATAACTATTTCTATATCCTGACTTTAAAATCTTAAAACTTTCCACTACCTAGCTTAATATATTTCTTTCTAAACCGCAAACCCACATTCTTGCTTATGGTCTCTCGAGCTGGAAGCCTTTTCCAAGGTCTCCAGTCGAACCCTGTATTCATTTCCATGTTTGGGCCTGCATGCACAAGGTTTTGAGGATTTTCTGTGCCTGGAATTCCCACAGAATTTTCTGTGGACAATTCTGCAAAGCTTTTGTAGGGAAATGGAGTATTTCTTCCTAATTCCAAGAAAATCTGTCTTGGTCTACTTCACATCATTTGTCCTTGCAGCTTTCTTTTGTCTTAATATGCAATAGGGAACCCTCTTCACTCTGTTAGTGTTATTAAAGGTAGACAAAAAAGGAACTATTCTGATAGACATAAATAACTAAAATTTTCAGTTAGGGGCTATTTATTTAATCTGTGATAAACACGTGCCTTATGGTGCTTCTCATTCATCTGGAGATGTTTTTATTCCTCTACAATTCCCACTCATGCATTCTCTCAGCCTATGAGGCAGCTGGATCCAAACTAAGTCCTGAAAGAAAAAGTAGACCCTCTTTATAAGCTAAAGATTGTAACATTTAAAACTTAACCCACCTGAATTCCTGCAGTGACAGTCAGAAGAAGGGGATAATACAGCTTACAGTGAAGCATGTGATCACCTATAATAAACATCCCACATAAATGGCCTGCTGTGGGTCTGTTAGCCATGATCTGACACATTTATGGAAAGTTATGAGGAAAAGGAGAGTTCAACTCAGGTGAGAAGCCCTATGAGGGAAGACGGACCCACAGGCCTGGGTGCCTGGAAGACAGCCTTGTTGTGCTCAGTAGGTCCGAGTGCCAAACTTCTCCTGGCAGCCTATGAGCCGTGTGGGAGACTGTAAGTTTGTTCTGTCTGACCTTGTTTATGGTCCAGTGGGATTCTGCTTGATGACAGGATATCTTCTGTCAGTAAATCTCTGTTTGCTTTGCCACACGGCAGAGTCCATGTAGAATGTTGTTACAAAACATGAAGCAGTGAAATTGCAGGGCTCCTGCAGTGTGTGTTCCTTTGAGCAGTAAGGAGAGGCGCAGGCAATGCCAAAAGGCACAGAGCATTTAGATGGTTACAGAAGCACCAGTTGCTCACATAAACTCTGCTGTTCAGGTGCTACCAGTACTTTGGACTTTCTTGCTCCCAGCTACGCAGTTTGAGCCTCAGCCCTGGAATCTGGCATGCCTTGAATGGGCACATCCACCCTCTCCCCACAGCCATGTCATCTGTATAGCCTGTGATCACTGTTATTATTGCAAGGAAATGGTAATTTGAACAGGTTGTAAACTAACCCTATTCTAAATGTTTCAGTAGATTCAGTGCAAGAAAAGCTGCAGGCATTTTCCTTGTACTCACACTAATTTCAAGCAGAGAATCACTAAGCTCTTAAAAATCAGATGATTGTGATAGTTCCCAGGCAGGGTAGGTTTTGAACAGCTACTCATCTTTGACATGAGTCGTGGTAGTTTTGGAGGTAAGAGAAAAACCCAAAACAGTGTTAATCTCTAATCCAGCATTCAAATCATGTCTCCAAAGCACAGAGGCACTAGGATTTCCAATCATAGAAAAAGTGCAAGAGAAACATGAGCATTCTTAAATGTGCATTTCACTTGAAAACTTTAAACATTCACTGCAGTGGGAGTTAGAACAAGTGGCAATTATCAAGAGCAAAAAAGCATGAAGACCACCATGGGCTATGTATCTCTGAGTCCTGTAACACACCCTTCAAATCTTATCCATCCATACTACATTTCTGGCTGAGTACTGCACATCTGCCCTTACCCACATGGGACGGCTTTCATTAGATGTAAACACAGCATATATATGATATCATTCACTCCCTTTAAACTGGTAGCCACCAAAGACTGATCTGGAAATATCCTTCATTAATTTCCCAGTCCCAGGTATAATGGTGAATCCATTTTAAATAATTTGGTAATTGTACTTTCCTTAGACTAACAATTTTAAAGAAAACTATAATTCACCCATTTCATGTAAATGTCCGTGATATGACTAATACCCTGGTTACACGAGCTGTTGTTGCTGCAAATGACTGGTGGTTTCTTGAAAAAAAGAATTTCAGTGATGAAAGTACCTATTCAGTTCAATTCTAGTCCTGGAGATGAATTTATTACAAGCAAATAAATCTTATTTATACAGTCTTTATTTCTCTTATTCTTCGTTGCATTCAGTTTCTTTTCCACAAGCCATCTAGAAAAAAAAAATATGAATCCTTACTTTACTAAACAAGAATATATTCTTTCACATTGGAAAACTTTTAACAGCAATGTGATTCTCATATTGAAGGTCTAAAGAAGACTTTGTCTGAATTGAGAAAATTTGTTATTAAGGAGAAGTTACTATATTTTTTACCATGTTTCATGTAGGAAAAACAGAGCACATGGGAGAGGCTCTGATGAAGAAAGGTTTGAAATGAAAAATCAGTATAAAACAACATCACAGAATCATAGAATCATTAAGGCTGGAAAAGACCCCCAAGATTATCAAGTCCAGCCTATGTGTTATAGTCACTATAAGATGGTTGCAGCCAGGAAAGAACCTCATAGCAGGAGAAAACATCTGTGCACAGAGGAGATGAAAGATGTAATAGGTGCTAAAATGTGTATGAATGCTGTTAGGTTTGCTGCTTTCACAGATGTAGATTCTCTACCCATCAAAAAAGCCATACCATAGCTTACGTATTCAAGGGATCGTTACTAGAATTTATTTTCTGTTCCTCTATCTTTCAAGTGAGAGCTGTGTCTATGGGTAAATCTTATAGCTAAAATTTGAAGACATTTTGTGTCTCAGTGGCCCAGCCAAAGATTACCACCTCATGCCCATGCCTGTGATTGTGCTCTGTGTCACAGCCCTGACATATTCACAGTGGTACCAAGAGTGACTGAGAAGAGGCATCTAACAGAAGCGGATATGCTCCAGCACTTCTGTACACTCTTAGATTGGCAGGTTGGGAAAGATGGTGCAGCAACACTGACAGAAAGCCTGTGCAGGTACATCCTAGATCCCAAAGTGTCCTGTGAACGCATGATAATATAAGTCATTGATGGAAACGGAATTGTGCTGACCTGCCAGGCTGTGATCTGCAGAGGCTATGGGAAACCACATTGTCTCGTATTTTGCCTTCACTGAAACTGAGAAGAGAGTTGCTGCGTTAAACCATCTCTGATCTGTCAGAATCCTCAAAATCCTAAAATCTTAGAGTCTCCAACACTTGTTTAAGAAAAGGGATTTCAGCAATAGAATCATACAATAAATTTCATTTCATTGAATATATTCATTCCGCTAGTTGATCTTCCTTATGCTTCTTCACTGAGACCAACAATTTAATCTGTTGAACAATAACTAATGATAACACGTTGCAAAATTTAGCCCTAATACTTACTATCTGGCTTTGGAAGCAATAAATTTTAAGTGTAATTCTGAAATATCTACATAAGGGATTTTCTTAGTGCTTGATTAAGGCCATGCTTGCATCACAAAAATACAGAACATAAGACATCAATTTAAATTTAATTTAACACCAGGAGGTTTCTCTGGGTAGACAACTTCATTTCAAAATGAGAACTTTTATTCTCTGGTGAACTTGTTATTCTAGATGTTGTTTGTGTAAGAAGGGCTCTTTTACACCAAGAGGAAAAGGTCCACAGGGCAAATTCAACCAGAAAAATGCAATTAGTTCAGTATACCAGCTATGAATGGGATCCTTGAAAGAAGCCTACCTTTCAATGTGATTCTTCTATACTGCCATCTTCGTAGAACTGTTATGCATGGAGCCTCGAGTTCTGGGGATTATAGGAAAAGGAGCCCTGTGCCACCATCTTCTGGTAAAATAAAGGAATGTACAAGACAAATTCTAACTCCTTTTCAAACCAGAAAGAACAGTATCTTTCTGGGTTGTTATTGTGTTGATAGGGACTTTGATTTTCTTGCTAAGTTTTAGCTGCAGGTTTGGCAAAATCCTGCATTTGAACTGAGTGTTGTCACACAGGATTGATGGTTTGTTGTTCTGGTAGGTAGTGCATATACACATCAGCTCAGTAGTGGAAGAGGAGGCAAATTAAATATTGGAAATTACTGGGAAAGAAAAAAAGAGCAAATTGCATAGCAAATCATCTAAATCTCTGGGCCATCCACACATGGTCCTTTAATAACAGAGCGGTAAATGAGAACTATTAAATCTTCAGAAAAAAATCTAAGGTTAATCAAAGGCGTGGAACAGCTCCTATTGGAGGTGAAAGATTTTCAGCCTTGAAAAGAGAAAACTTAGCAGGCATAAAGAAGGCAAAACTTATTTGTGGCAGAGGCTGTACAAAGGGAGACTGTTCCATTACCACGTCTGATGCCAGAGCTACAGACCATCACATGAAGCATATAGGAGCCACGTTCTGTGCCAGTAAAAAGAGATGGTTCTGCACACACAGGCAATGTATGTGGAGGGGTACTTTGCAGAGTGATGCTGCAATTCCAAAGGTGTACAGCACACTACTTGATCCTCATGTGATCCTGACACAAATTCCCAATGATCAGTATGACTTTTTTTTTAGAGCTGTATCTTTATACACATTGTAGCCTACAAAGTGTAAAGTTTCTGGGTAGATATTGCATATATTGCTTTTCCACTTCATGTTGTGTCTGTTATATATTTCACAGGAGTAACCCCTCCTAAGCAACCCTTTTTTCAGGGAGCCCAGATCACTGATGGACCGAGGAAAGGCAGGACCAAGGTGCAAATGTTGGGTACTTGGTTGGAGGCAGATGAGGAATGGGGAAGAGGTGGGAATGGGAACTTACAGGAGAGAGTATGGAGGTTCCTCCACAATATGTTCATCTTCCATTGTAAGCGCTTTTTTTTCACAAGGAATAAGGGATTAAGTTTCACATTTTAAATGCTGTGAGCATGATGAAGGGTGAAGCAACATGTATTTGCTCCTCATGCATGTCCTCCTGGTGCTCCCCAGAATGACAGACCTGGGCTGAGAGCACTTTTTGTGGAGAATGTTTAGGCCCAACCCAAAGAGACAGAATAAAAAAAGCCCTTGACCTCTCAACAATCTCTTGCACTTCCACCCTCAGGCTTTTCCTATTGAGGGAAAATTGAGCTAATGTAATAGGAAAGTGTCGCGGTACCTTCGGAGAGTGTCTCTACGCACCCGGGCCGGCCCCGGCACCGCGAGTCAGGTACGGCTCCGGCTATGGGAAGCCAGAGCCGATCCTGTGGGTTCTGCGAACCGCTGACCCACTCTTCCTCGTGGCACAGTGTGTGTGTGTGCGACCCTGGCAAAGAGGAAAGGAGACTCTGGCTGGGGGAGCAAACAAGTTTTACTCTGCAGCTGCAGCCCAGACCCAGAGCCCAGGATTCAGCCTGACACTGACTTTTGAACTGGGGAGGGGAAAGGGGAGTGATAAGGGAAAAGCCAATGGAAAGACCCCGGGGAGTGGCTCAGGGAATGAGGGACATCCTTAGGAGCCAACTCCCTTGGGGAGGAGGGGAATCCCCCTGGCTGACACCTATCACTCGACACCCTTCTCAGGACTTTCCAGAAGCTGGGTCGGGTTTTCAAGTGACAGGCAGCTCCTCAGAGAGGGGGGAGGCAGGGAAAAGGTGCATTTTGTCTCTGTGGAAACCAGGGAGAGTACATGGAGTGACAGGGGAGAGAACAGGGAACATGAACCAAAAGGGTGAACAGAACAAACCATTTGAATTCAATATAAAAAATCCACACCGCTACAGGAAAAGTTGGAAAATACCTGTGTTTTCCCAGGTCAGATGGACAGACTTCCTTTTAAGGGCTCCAAAAGGCAGTGTGTTGTCTCCTTCCACTACATTAGCGCTCTGCCCAGAAAGTGCTCTCTGTCCATGAGGAACAAGTGCGATTTGGATTTTTTTTCATTCTAATGTTAAGTGATGTAAAGGTACTTTGAACCTGAGAATCACTTCCAGATGAAAATAAAATGATAAAAATAATAAAAGTAAGACAAATAAGTTGATTGGGCTGTAAATAATCAGGCTGAGAGACATTAACTCTCTCAGACAATCTGTCAGCAGAAAAGAAAATGCCCCTTTACATTACTTCATATCAAGACGGAAAAGAAGGCCCTTTTTTTTTACTAGCTTTTAGGAAAAAAAAAGTTTAAAACAATTGTATATAAAATCTACCAAATGTGCAATTCTTCAAAGTTCTTAAAAATGTTTTGAGGTTATTATTTATGTGTTACCATGCTATTTATATATTATCATATATCATATCATATCATTTATATGTTATCAAAATATCACAAGTAATTTGAGAGAGCAGGTCTTTTTTTTTTTCAGTTCAAATCATAGCATATGAATTATTATTGTTACAGATTCTGTTCAGATTTAAAGGTAATGATTCTCTTTAGTAGAACTACCCACACACTGCTATGACTAGAATTAATAACAATTCCACATCTTCATCAATCAGTTACCACATTCAGAAACAATTCCTAGGGCCTTTGTTTACTCTTCTATTTGAATTGTTCTCAGAGGGCAACCTAAGTTTCCTATCTGCCAGACTTGTGCTTGTGTTATTACATTAACACACCACACCTCCTAGACGATCTTTTTCCACTACTATGAATACTTAGAGGTGTGTGTATTTACATACATGTCTTTCACAGATAGGTGAAAACACGTCCGGTTATTCATACACAATTATCTATACACATCACATAAGTAGTTTTATATTTATTTGGTCTTTAAGCAGAAGATCCTCAGAAGAAAAGCTGTGAATCGCCTTTCCCCTCACTTTCTCGGCAGCCTCTTGCAGCCTGCATATGAGCCAAGTGGATGACTTGGGTTTGATAGTCTCAGGTAGAATGGTTTGAGGGTCTTGTTACTAGATCAAGTGATCAGGTGTCCCAGCCCCTAGGTTAGTATGCAAAAAGATGATCTCTGCCGAATTCAAAATGAAAAGGGTATTCTCTGTCCTGTTTTGCTGCTTGACTATGCCGCCATATAAAACAACCACAGGACATGAGCCTTGATTTGAGATTGAGGGGAAGAAAGTCCATTTCCCTTTCCAACATTCCCTTCAGCTTTCTAAGCGCAGCTCCCCACCAGTCAGAGAGGTTGAACATCTCATGTGGGGCATTTCAATATCTGCTATAATCTGGGGCTCCTGCTAGGAAACCAAATGCTTGGGAGCTTGCAGAGAGGGACATGTTGGCAACCAGATCTGTTAAAAAAGGTTAATTTTTCTGCCTTAGTTTCTCTTTCAGTGTTTCTTCATATATTATATTCAACACTGAATAACATCCAGTGATGCCAGCATGTCTTCTTTAGTACTGGATGAAAGATGAATTGGCAGCCTGTTCTGTGTCCTCCTGGAGTCCATTTCAGCTGCATATGATACAGAAGATTAACTTGAAGAAACAAGATGTCTGTTTCTGACCACATTTCTCTTTGCAGTCAGTGCTGCTTCTTGGCAGTGGTTTTGCTGTATATTTTCTACAAAGCCAGATAAAAACTCCTCCCCAGTTCCCCAAATACTCAGTCACAGGTGATGGTCAACAGCAATGAGTAAACAACTTTATTGATTGTAAATGTCTCACTAGAGTGATAATGTCACGTGTTAATTCTCCTAAGAAACTTAGACTGTTTACCAATCACACACAATCTGCTCTGCATAAGAAAATCCCCAAAACCATTAAACATGGTGTTGAAGGTTGTGACTGAGGTATATAGTAAGGCAGAATGACTTTCTATATCCAATCTCTGTTTTGGTGAGTGAGTGAGTGATGCTGGCTCGGACAGATCCAAGCAAGGGATGTCCCTCACACTCAGTCACAGCTTTCAGCTCCAGCCAGGAAAGGTATGGCTGGGGGCTCTCTTGCCAAACACCCACAGCAGCAGGTCCCTCCTGTCAATCCACAAGCATGGAAGCAACAGAGATACAGCCTCTGTTCCATTTCTTCTTGTCTGCAGCCCCATCACCAAGCACTGTTGGCATTTGTCTGGGTTGGACAATTTGTCCAAAATATCCAATGTCATTACTGTTTGTTGTGCATCCTCACTGGCAACTTTTATTTGAACTAATTAATGATTAACGGAGTGCTCTGATTAGCTCTGTTTAATGGTACTGAAGAGAAGAATGAGCAGACAAGACCAGACAGTAGCAATGTAAGTACCCTTTTAGTTTTCCCTTGGATATCTTACACTTCATTCGGGAGGGGTTGTTGCCTGGGAGTGGTGCCTTTGAACATGTAAATAGGGAATATACCTCTTATGAAAAAAATCAATACATTTCAAAAGCCAGAAGGAACCAATACTAAAGATACTTCACATAATAAAGTAAAAATTTGGTTTGGAAACAAATAGAAATACCCATAGACTTTTATGCCACAAAGATCAGTGATCAAGTCTTTCATCATTGAAGAAAGTTTGTATTTTGTAAGAGTATTTTGTAATTTTATTTCTAGATAGTATGATCCACATTACATCACATTTTTGTTTAATGAAGATGAAATTCTCTAATTATTTGATGAATTGAGGAAGGATAAGAGAGCTGCAGTAACCTTCCTGCAGTACTGAGTACAAAACCAACTCATGCCAGTTACTCTGGGGAAAAGGTCATGAGTTTCCCGTTATTTAAAAATTTTAAAAGAATTTGCTAATATTAAAGTTAATAAACTCTTAAAAGTTTAAAATTACCTCTTTTGAAAGAGAACTAGACTATATATATATATACATATATATGAAAATAGTAAATCAGGAGGGAAACTGGCAGGCATCAGAAATGTGAATTATAAGTGTGGGCGACTTCGGAAAACAGGTGTTTGCAGAAAGCAACATTTTACTTTACTGGAGGACACAGTATGAACAAATTAGTTTCCATTACATGTCCTGCATGTCTATTTATTTTCCAGAAACAGCTGAAAGCAAAATGAAGCCCACTTTCTCTTTGTGTTTGCTGCTGGTTGGTTTGCATTCTGTTGCCCTGTGTCATCAGCATCCTCGCTACCATAATAAGCAGGATGATGCTAAAGGGATACATTATCCAGAACATAGTTCTCCGCGGGAAGAAGCTTCTCCACTTAAGAACAAAACCTTTGTCAAACTAGTTTTCAGCAATGCTGACTTTGCATTTTCCTTTTACAAGCTGGTTGCATCTGAAGCGACGGACAAAAATATTTTCTTTTCACCCATAAGCATCTCTGCTTCCTTTGCAATGCTGGCACTTGGTGCCAAGGCTGTGACACTGACACAGATTTTGGAAGGGCTTGCCTTTAACCTGAAAAAGACTCAGGAGCAGGAAATACATGAAGGTTTTTGCCAACTCCTCCACATGCTGAACCGTTCAGACAGTGAGTTCCAGCTGAGCCTGGGCAATGGCCTTTTTATAGAAGAGACACTAAAACCACTACAGAAGTTCTTGGATGATGTCAAAAACTTTTATGAATCTGAAGTCTTTTCTACTGACTTTAATAACTCTGTTGGTGCTGAGAGTCAGATCAACAGTTATGTCGAGGAAAAGACAAATGGGAAAATTGTCAAACTAGTGGAAAATCTTGATCCTCTGACTGCAATGGTTCTCATTAATTATGTCTTCTTTAAAGGTAAGATACATCAAAACAAAGCTAATGCTTATTACAGAGAAAGAAAAGA
Organism: Donacobius atricapilla; assembly: GCA_013397315.1. NCBI lineage: Eukaryota > Metazoa > Chordata > Aves > Passeriformes > Mimidae > Donacobius > Donacobius atricapilla. Next base: position 596,449 of record WBMY01014673.1, on the reverse strand, counting down.
TAAAAAATTTAAATATTTTAAGTAGAGAAAATCATGTACAGTATCTGGAAAGTATAGCTATAAGCCCCTGTATATTTATTGCCAGTAAAAACATCTGCTTTAATGAAATTCTAAAACAAATATCTTCATTGAGTTTGGTTAATTTTGTCATGTGATCATAGACTCATGCTGTAGTGAAAGATAGTGTTTGCAGTATTACCTGCCTGTAATTGTCTTTAAGCACCTAAAAAATAAAAGATGCAATGCTGTAACCCTTGAGGACGCAGTAACATGAAATGGATATTTACTCTAATGAAAGCAAGGGTGTAGGACTGGGTCCTGTTCTATTCACTATGACCATTCCTTTTTGTATTCCACTGAATAAATTTTCTTTTTGTCATAAGCCCATTGGAAGAAACCCTTCAGTACAGCACAGACGAAACAGGAGGATTTTTTTGTGGATCAGAAAACATCTGTAAAAGTTGACATGATGTATCGAAAGGGTTACTACAGAAATTACTTTGATGAAGAGCTGTCCTGTTGGCTGGTTCAGATACCTTACAATGGAGGTGTTGCAGCATTATTTGTTTTGCCTGATGAGGGGAAGATGAAGCAGGTGGAAGATGCCCTCTTGAAAAGAACTGTAACTAAATGGGAAAAGTCCCTCCAAGACAGGTAAGTTTTTTTGCTAAGGTGAGAGGTGACCATGTTACAGATCAGTAGTGTTTATGTCACTGAGACAAAACATTAAAAGACAGGTTATTTGACTGAACTCTATACACTTAATGGTTCCTCTGTGATGGACTTTCCTTTTCTTAGCTGGAAAAGGAAAATGAGCTATGGCTAGTGAACAAATAGGTCATTGAACTTCGGATTCATCTTGGGTTAAGTTCCTGGTTCAACCAAATATTACTTAGCACCATCATGAGGTCAACAGACCCTTGTTTCATACAAGCACTGGGAAACTACAGTGGAGTAGCTGTTGGGTGTTAGGGTGTTGAGGGCATTCTGTGTAAAAGTGGGTTAATTCACCATTACTGCAGCTGTTTCTGTGCCAACCAAGGCCCTGTTGTGTATTTGAATAGCCTTAGGTCAGCTAGCTACAATCTCTTTGAAAAAGCCCTACTACCTGGCAGTAGTATCTCTGTTTGCCACTGAGTTGGTATAGCTGTGTCTTCCAACCCACTCCTTGAACCCTGCTGCAGAGGCAGAAGACTCTGTTCCATCCCTCCACATTAAGTGGCTAACCTGATCAGAAGTGCCATCTGAACCCTAGAGAAGGCTGTAAACATTTAGAAAAACAAATGTGAAATATCAATACACTGAAGCCAATGAGGAGTGTTGCCTAGATCATGATTTGTCCGTCTTTGTGTTGTTTGTTACAGAAAAATACATCTGCACATTCCAAAATTTTCTATTTCTGGTACCTATGATGTGAAAAATATAGTCAAACAGATGGGTATGGTCAATCTGTTTACTGAACAAGCTGACCTCTCAGGGATTACTGAGGAGCCTGGACTGATGGTTTCAAAAGTAAGTCAGCATGTGAAAGCAACCACAGGATTTGCCCGTTCCTAGGAACCTAACATTAATATCCCATGCAAAGCTTATCCCAGTCTCTCTGAAGCATCACTCAGTTACCAATGGCTGCCAGTTTGAAGGCAAAAAAATGTCTTTCATAAACCTGAGGCCAAACATGCTTACAAGAGGTTAGAAATGCATGGTGGGAGAACGAGGATGAAAATATACATATAATTAAATCTTCTTTTGGCTACTAAACAAAATTATCTAAATGCAGTGCATTAGTTTTGGTAAAATTTCCTCTAATTCTTCCTACAGATGGCAAAGGGCAGTTATTCCTGCCCTTCTAGTGTTCTCAAAAAGTTATTTTTTTCAGCTAGATGACAGGGTAAATTCACAATAATACATGAAGCTGCCAGAGACAAAATTGAGTCTCGGCTAAATTACCAGGTTTCTTTGCTTCCAGAGATTCTTGTCATCAGTCATCTTGAGTGCTCCTTGGCTGCCTGCAGTTTGAGGGTTACTCTCTGCACAAGCAGTGAAGGAGGGTGGCTTGAGTGCTGTGATGGCTGTTGGTGCTGCGGTGGGAACAGGAGCAACTGGTGATGACCTTCCCAGAAGCTGCTGCTGCTCAGTCTTGCTCCAGACAGGGCTCCCTTCGGCTGGCCAAAGCCAAGAGGGTGGCAGACTGTTCTCTTCTTGCTGGATTGTCAGCTGGAGGCGGTTTGCTTTGTTCCTTGCAGGTGATCCACAGAGCCGTGCTGAATGTTCATGAGAATGGCACAGAGGCAGCTGGGGCCACAGTGAAGGAGGTTACCTGGAGATCTGGGGATTTTCCTCGCCCACCTCGAGTCAGATTCGACAGACCATTTCTCCTGGTGATTCTGGATAAATTCACCCAAACTGTCCTCTTCATTGGGAAAATTGTAAACCCTCAGAAAAATGACTGACTGATGAACCTTATGCACATCACTGCCTAAATTCCTGTGATCCAGTGAAACATGGATCATTATTTCATCCATCTTTCAACTATTATCCTTAGAAACCTTATTAATTAAGCCTTAAAACACAAAACACTACTTTTCCTTGTCCAAAAGTCACTAGGATTTCCCACAGCCTACACCTGAATATAGCATGTAGTGCTCCTGAAAATACAAGTAATTTTTCACCAGTTTTGTAAGAAGCCCTTTCTGACATGCTTCTGTCGGGTATTCAGTTGGTTCAAAGTCTCCAATTGATTAGGTATTGCTGTACAGTCACAGAGTGTGCATGTGAGGGAGAAACAGGTAAAAGGAGGTGCAAGTTGTAAGTCCTGCCTGTTTAATCCACTAACCCTTGATGACTACTCTTATATGCAGATTTTTTTTTTTAATATTGGACTGAATTTTCATTAGTTTCTTTAGGTTTTGTAACCAAGTATGACATGAAACTGCAGGATCAGTGACTGAGACGTTGGAGGAAACACCAATGTAAAGGGCTGATGAGTGCAGCTGTTTTAGCTTGCCTTCCTCCATCTCCTCCTCAGGCAGAAGCCCTCCACATGGAGACAAGAAGGCTGCTTTTACTGTACAGATAATTTTAGTTGTACTAAGGAAGGAATCCATAGCAGAAAAAATACTTCTGTTTTATCCAAGTAATACAATGATTGTTGCTAATACCTTGAGATAAAAGCCTGATGGAGCAGTCCATGACATCGCACCAGTTTCCTTTTCATAGATTTGTTGTCACTGTCATTTTTTGTTTCTACTGATGACACCTTTGGTATTCACTTCCCAGCTAGACTTGGCAGATTGTGGTAGAAAAAAGGAAGCATATTATAACTCCAGAAAGTTTGTATTTCCTCAGTAGGAGCAGCAGAGCTTTCCTAGGGACTGTTAACTTGGTTTAAGCTATCATAAACACACATAAAAATCAGAAGTCACTTTTCCAAATGTTAGCAGTGGATTACTGTTATAGACTAAAAACAGAATGGGACTTGATATTTGTACCCTTTCTTAACTTAAGGTTTCTTGAATCCAGATACACTAGACACTTGCATGGTTATGAAAAAAAATATAACTTTACTTACAAAGCAGTAAATATTTAAATTATTTTATTATCTTTTGCTTTAGTTTTTAAATCAATATCTTTAGCACACCTTATTAAAATATAGAAAGCCAAAGAAAACATGTAAATTATAGATTGATTAAGTCTTTTGCTACAGAGCATCTCAAATTGATAGAAAAAAAATGACAACATTTTAGACCTCTGTTTCTTAAGACGTCTATGAGAAATAGAACATAAAAACTGTGGTGAATATTTCTAGTACACTTTTTTTTTTCTTTTGTTTGGGGATCTTTATTTTCTTTCATGTTACATCAGTGTCATCAATATTACTAAATTGTAGCGTAAGAATACCAATAAGGAACAGAAAAAACATTCCATGTCTTTCTGCAGACAGATAACACTTGATATTCACTTTCAAAGGGCTCTTCAAAATCACATAAATCAATGGCAAAAGTTTCTCATAACTGTATTTAGTATGTTCTGTATGTAGTAACAAGTAGTTGGCTTCATGTCTCTAAACATATAAGGACTTGGTCTCAGTGTAATACAGATAAATTTATTCTACAGAAGGTCATTTAAAACTTCTTGCCAAATCTCAGGGCTAACTCAGGATGAATTGTCAAAGTCCAGCTTTGCAACCACAAATAACTCTGTAGGCAAATATCAAGAGACTATGTTTGTTGTTCCTCATGGACCTCAGATAATAGTCTTGGTTTAGTAGAAAAAAAAATCTAAATGCTATTTTGCCAACCACATCTCACTTTGAGAAATAACCTTGCCTCTTAACTCATTTGAAAGTGAATAGATAAAAATGAAGCTGATCTAAAAACTGGATGACCAGAGAACATCTTGGTAAGAAATCATCTTCAGCAAGTGTAGCAACCATACACATCTTGCCTTGGTTTTCTTTGTATTTTGGCAAAAACCAGGTCATGCCCCTCACTGCAAATGTGTAGCAAATTTATGTAGTAAATAACGAACACAGAAGGATTGCACAACCCTCCACCAAAAATGTCAGCATTGAGGTTGTCAGAAACCCACTGCAGTCATGCTTTGCTCAGGACAGTGTTTCTTCTTTCAGTCTGCTTCTTTTTTACTTCTTCTTTCATGGGTTTTTGTTTCTTGTTTGGCTCTCTGGCTGTGAGTGTTGTGATCAAGAATAAGCAGGGAAGGACTTTCATCCCAGCTAGTCAAGAGTTGCTGCTGCTGTTGCATGCAAGTACTGTGATGGGCCACTTCAGTGTAGGGGCATTGCTGGAGGCTGGAGCTGGTGTGATGAGCCACGTGAGAGACAAAGCGCGAAGGACATCTTCTAATGCAGCCTGCACTGGTGTCTACACACAGGTGTGATGTGGGAGTGCACAAAACATGCATACGCACGAGCTGCAGCCTCAGCACTGCCTATGCAGACCCTGAGGGAAATCTGGGATGCTATGGATCAAAGCAGTCTCTGTAAAGGCTGAAAGCAGTCTTCTCTTGTGGGTTAACAGCCATAGAAAAAGAATTGCCAACATGGCAAAAACTTTGGAACAGCACACACTGAACAGCTCTCTGAAATAAGGAGAAAAGGAAAACAGGCAGTGTGGAAATAGAAGTAAACTGTGTTTGTTGTCATATTTAGGAACTAGAAGTGAAGCAAAGACTAAAAACATAAATGGGGAGCTCAGAAACCCAGGCTAACCCATGGTGGAGAGAGATTTAACTGTTATCTACAAATTATGTGAAGTTCAACAGACACTTGAAGAAAACCAGAGGCAATTTTGAGTGGTGTTAAAGATCATAAAAGAAGGAACAAGCAAAAGCAGGAAACTATATATTGTTGTGGGGTCAGAGGGAGAAATAGGATGCTTGTGGTATAAAAGAAAATTACCTATTTCCAATAGCCAGTGGTTAGTGCCAGTGCACAGGTATGTCATTGTTCTCAGCATTGTACAGCATCAGCTAGGGAGAAACTAAAAGCACATAAAAGAAGCAACAGCTTTAAATGTCATGGGCTGAAAACAAATTACATATTCTGCTGGAAGGACCAGCTAATACTCTGTTAAATGTACAAAGGATGCAACACCTCTCCGACGAAGAAATGCTGAGAGAATGAGAATTGCTCAGCTTGGACAAAAGAAGGCTTTGGGGTTACCTAATTGCAGCCTTGCAGTACATGCAGAGAGGAACAATGGAGAGGGACTTTTTACAAGGGCCTGGAGCGGTACAACAAGGGGGAATGACTTAAAATGGAAAGACCATAGGTTAAATTAGATATTATATGGAATTTTTTACTGTGAGGGTGGTAAAGCACTGAAGCAGGTTGCCCAGACAAGCTGTGGATGTCCCATCCCTGGTGGTGTCAATGGCCTGGCTGGATGGGGCCCTGAGAGAAACTGGTGTGGTGGAAATTGTCCTTGCCCATGGTTGGGAACTAGATGATCTTACAGGTCCCTTGTAACCTAAACCATCCTATGATTCTATGATATTATGTATTTAATTTTGTTTTCTGATAGTCTAGTAATTGTCACACAATTAGTAATTAACAATATTCCCGGGAAATACTATGAGAATTTCTCAGTTTTTAAAGAACTTGGTGATTAATCAGGGCTGAAAATGTGGCTTCTATTGCCATGGGGAACTTGGCAGCTATGAAGGAGCATGGTCAAGATCCTCATAGCAGGCATCCATCACCTGTCAATCACAGTAACCTCTGGGCTCAGGAAATCTGTGTGATAGATATATGCCTCAAAGTAGTGCTGTCCTGCAAGCTTCAAAGAGCATTGGTAACCTCAAATGTCCCGGCATACTCCTGGCATATCAGAATGGGTTACCAGCAGCAGAATAACCTATGCTCGGGGACACCTGAGCAGCATCCCAGGACCTGTCAGGATCCATAAGCTCCTGAGAGCCAATCTGGTGAGGAGGGGACATTGCCAGGGCATCTGCAGGAGATATAAATGGCTCTGGGAGTGAGTGACCAGGGCATGTCACATCTGATGAGGTGCGGCACTTGGCGTGGGCAGGGCGTGCAGGGAGGGCGCTGCAATCTGCGAGGAGGTCCACAGCTCAGGTAAGTGTTAAATGCTGCAAAGGTGGGCTCTTGCCTCAGAGCCAAAACCAGTGTGTCCACTGAGACAGCCCTGAGAAGGCTGGTGCTTCCACCTCCGTGGGAGTGGTAAAGAAGGAGATATCAGCACAGGTGGTAGCTTGCAATAGATGCCCAGATGCTTCCACTGGAGAAAAGGCTAGTGCCTACTCAAAGTGTGCACAGGTTGATGACCTGTTGTGGCATATAGATTAATTCCAAGAGATAGTTAATAGGCTTAAAGTATTAGAGAAGCTGAAACAGTGATAGATAACCCGGCTTCTGGAATGGGGTGTATTTAATTGTAGCACTGGCTACTAGAAGACTGCAAAAGGTGAAAGTAAGAGCAAAGCAAATAAATGTATTTAACTCAAATGTTTCCAGGCCTTCTTAATGGAAAGCCATATTACTAAATCAGTAGGTCTTCTATATATTAGATTCCTGGCTCGTGCTCTGTCATTTGGCCAGGAGACAAAAAATATCTGTGGTTAGTTGACTCCTGTGAAGGTTTGGAAAAGTGTCATATTTCTCTTCTTAAAATACAGACCAAAATGGTTTGTTCAGTTTTTGTTATTTCATCTGTAAAAAGGGGATGGGAAAGAAATAGGTTTACAAATCAATCAGAAGTGGATAGCTCTATAAGCAAAGCATGCTCTAGCTGGGGCTGTTGGCTTTCCAATCCATTCTTCAGGTCTCTCATTCCCTCTGAGTAGCTGACTTTGACATTGCTTATGAGATTTCTCCAGTTTAAATGGACCTACAAGTGCTTGTTTTGTGTTAACTGAAAAGCACATCTTGGACTTTTATCAAAATACCTCTAAAAGAACCTAAACCACTAGCTGCCTGCATTGACAAAAGATGAAAAGGAAGTAATCTTCCTCAGAAGATTATTTACAGCCTCCAGGATTGTTTTCACATTCTCATTCAGTTGCCTTATGCTGTGTGAAGGGCAAGAAATAAAAGAAAGGGCAGAGAGGACACCCTGGCTAAGGGTGCATCTTGCAAGTGGTGTGAACATGAGATAAGATTTATATTAAAACTCATGCTACCTGTTACTCCTGGTACAGTTCTTAAGGGTGTGTTTGATAGTGGTGCTAAAGGACATCACTTCTCTGCAAAGGAAAACACAGGGCCTTTAAGGCTTTAAAATTTGGAAACACGCAGAATAAACATTCTGCTTTTGTGTTAACTTTCCCCTACAGTGTCATTTTGTGACACTTTCATTTGCATAGTCTTTTGTATACATCAGAGCATATATAAGGCTTTAAGCTGTTGACTGTCACATGTTTGAGTCTTTGGCATTGCCTTCCTGAACTGTTTTCCCAAAGGCAAGGTCCTGTGTAGCAGCTGACAGCTAATGTGACTCAAACACTTGCTCCTTCTTCCTTATTTTGGGAGTGCAAGGGGCTCTCCCTGCACCAAGCCATGCATTTGCTGCATTTGCTGAGCACTGCAGCAGTTTCTTTCCTCAGATATTTATATCTGTTCTAACTGACAGCAATTTCCACACCATTATCTGCTCAAAGACTGCTCCCTGCCAGGCTTAGTGAGATGATGGCTCCCTCTCTGTTTTTGATTTTATACATCTAGTATGACAGGGTTAAACCCACTCTTTAGTTCAGGCTCCAACTCATTCAATATACTGCTACAAATCACAAATGATACGCAGACCTATTCCAATATGAGATGACTCACTTTTTGGCCAGTTTTCGGGTAGTATAACATGGGAGTCCCTTAAAGAAATAATTCAGTTTCTTTACTAAGAAGAAATGAATAAAAACAGGAGTCAAAAACATAGCTGGTGTAAACACACAGTTTTAATTCTTATTTCTTTAGAAGTTGTATTGAATTTCTTGAAGAGCCAGGTAGAATTAGCTCTGCTAGAGTTCAATTCCTCTGAGGGTGTCCATCACTTTTCAGAATGGCTTAATAATAGTAAGAGGTCTCTTCAGAGGTGTTCTGTAAAATAAAAGGTTTTAATAATGACAAAAATAATAAACATCATGGAACAAAGAAAAAGCCAAGCACAGGTGTCAGAGAAACCTCTGACACCTTGCTAAAAACACCCTGAAAAGCCCAGAGCACCTCTGTGCTCATCCTTAAGTACTGATCGACCTTGGAGTGTTCTATTGGCAAATTGCCAATAGAAACAGCTACAGGTTTTGAGAAACAACCCGAAGATCCAACTAGTGCCCCTGTGCCAGCACTAAGGCAATTACAATGAGAAGGCCATGGTAAATTCTAGTTTAACTTCCTTACGTGTTCCAAGGTAAGATGAAACTCTTTCCCTTATATAGAAAACACCTGCTCGGGTGTGGAAATGCATTCCTACAAAGGTGTTTTTCTTCTGTATTTGCATTGCTGTGCAGCTGAAGGCACCACAGACATACATCTTAATTTAATTCAACACAAAAAAGCTAAAACAGCAAGCTAGTTCAAAGGTAGTAAGAACAGTCAGATATATCTTCTATTTCTATATTCAAAAGCAAAATCAATGTTTATCTATTTTTTTCTTACTGACATTGATTCTCAAAATGTTCTTCCATTGATCCCCCCAAGAAGCCCAGCTCCATTTTCTTTCCAAGGCACTCCAGTTGGATGTGACATGTCTGCTTTGGATGGAGGTGGAATTTGGGTGGGGGAAGATGACAAAAGGTCAAGAGAAGTTTAAGGGGAAAACACTTCAGTATTCACAGAGCCTGGCAACACTGAACTGACCACTGAGATCTAAGTCTTGTAACTCATTTCTGTGGGAAAAATGAGGAATTATTTTTGGCACTCTGTGGATTTTTTGGGTGTTCTAATCTTTCTTTAGAAACTACTTCAAAGACATTAATTAACCCCCCTTTTTTTTCCTCATTGTTTTTAGTCTGGTCTTTGAGTTCATAGATCTGAACTAACATAAAATTACCCTCTGCAACAAATATCGATGGCTTTCTGTGCAGAGGTGGGAGATTTTCATTATGCCTTCTCACTCAGATGTTAATTCCCTTCCTTATTATCTTGTAAATGACAGCCAGCAAATAAAACATCCACTGTGTGACTGGGTTTCAAACCCATAAACTAACTGATCACTCCACTGAACAGTTCCTCTCAAGAGCTGTAAATTACCTACATCTCCTGTAAAGCAGCAGTGTAGTCAAAACCTGACTCTACTGAAGGTACACACCAGCAATGCTTATTTTACATTTTGGCATTACAAGCAGATCTAGGCAATAGCAGGTGACAAGAACATTTAATTTTCTCCTTTGAGTCTTTTTGTGAGGCTCTCCTGCAGTAGAGAGGGTAAAGTATCCATGTGGATTTAACTTCACAAAGACCTCCCCTGAGATAAATGGAAGAGCAGAAGATCCATGGAAGTTTTCTCTCAATTAATGCTAAGCAAGGTCCAGCTGAGAAAATGCAATGGCTTCTCTGTAAATGACAGCCCAGAAGTTCCTGGATCATGACAAAGAGATGTGTGATGCTGGAGCTGGAAGACACTGAAGAGAAGATCAGAGAACAGAACTGTTTGAATGTAGAAAATTCTAATATGGATCATGCTTTTACCATGCCGTGGTTAAGCACTGGAAGATGTGGTCCAGAGAGATTACAAAATACCTGTGCTTAGAAACATGTACATGACAAACCTGATTTTTGTGCAAAGGGCTGGACTAGATGGCCTCTGTAGGTTTCTTCCATCCTAGATTTTGATTCTAAGATTCTGCTGCACAGGCACAAAACCTGTGGGGACAACACACTGGGACACTTATTGACAATGTTTTCCCAAAAAGTAAAATACTTTATATAAAGGGATGGTTTTAGAAATACATCTTAATATCTGATTATAATCCCCGAATTTTAATGTTTCTCTGCTATATTGATTATAAATTTGCTGAAAGAACCCATGGGACAATGTAGCAGGACAGAAGTTGAACAAGATTTTATTACTAAGTGCATACATGTGTTTTGTTAGAGAAGCACAGATCATCCCCCTTGCTTTTTTCACTTCAGCCTCTTTCTAGCATTTCCAGTTCCCTGCTCTCCACTAAGTAGGTCTGTTTCCAGTCCATGGGCTGGGATTCCTCAGATGATATTGCTCCAGGGAGCCACTGCATGAGCAACCTCCCTTTACACTTTTACTGTCCAACCTCTGTTTCTATGAAATTTGCCCACTTTCTTTTCAGGATGTTCACAAAGACCGCCTGAATTTTGCTGGGAAGCACACTGAGGCTGCACTAGCCAGGGCTGCTGAATCTTGTCTTCTCACCGCTCAGTGGTTATCATTGGTTACAGCTGTAGGTTAAACTGTCTGCAGCAAAAGACACTGATGAAACCTTGGCTCAGTTTTGAGTTTGTAAATCCAGGTAAGGCACGATGAACATCAACATCATTGAAAAAAAAACAAAGCATAAATCATATTTTTAAAGTATAAAGGATGACGCTGTAAACTTTAATTCATTATTATCTCTGCGCAGACGTTATGCTGCCTTAAGCAGCCTATGTGCTGTACTCAGAGATTTTGCACCCGGAAACAATTTTACATGTTGGAGATATTAGAGATTACAGGCTTGGCTGCACAGATTTTGGTTTCTTGTGTGATCCAAGCTTTTGCTGCATATGAAATTTGTAGCTTGAAAACAGCCTCTATCAAATCCAAACTGAAGAACATGTCAATCTGCATAACTGAGACCTGTTTCGATATTGTACAACAGGAAGAAGAGTCCATAGGAGAAGACAACTTGAAATTTAGTTACACAATATTAGAAGCAAAGAAAAATTTCAAGGAGTGATCTTTATTTCATATGCATACATGCATCACTAGCCAGCTGTACAAACAGATAGTGTGCCAGCAGCACACCGTCAGATTAAGTTGGGCTAATTAGACCTTATTACTTTGTTAGGCACGGCTCATTGAACAGCCACTGTGTAACTGCTTACAGAAATCCAGCAATGCTGACAGTCCAAGCCAAGTGAAAACAAGAGGGGACAGTTTTCTTTAGTGTCAATGACAAAAAAATCAATATGATTGTCTCTCTTGAAAGGAAAAACACAAAACATCAGATCAGAATAACTTAGCTCAGGACCTGTGTTTGTATTAGAACTAAGAGCAAAATTATGTTTCTCTTACAAGTGTGCTAACAAGAAAAATGAAGCAAATCACTGAGAGACATTCCAGTGTATCCAGAGCCTCTTTGCATGTCTTATAGTGTTTTTAAAAATCTCTTGTAAGTCAATCATTACTACTACTAAAAAAAAAATAAAATACATAGCTACTTAGGACCAGTAACACTTTCATGAACAAACTTTTCACTAGCACAACTAGACTTTTCAAAGTTGGAGTTTTAAAATTACACTCTTTTAGTAACAACAGGGCTCTTGGATAAAAACATGTCTTGGCTAGCAAATATCAAACACCTTAACATTTATTTCAAACATCTGCCAAATGTATTCATGAAGTACAGACTGATTATTAGAACATTTTTGTTTGGTCCATAAACATGGATTTAAGAAATCTGTTTCCAGATGTAAAAAGTTCACTTTCCACACAACACAGAAAACTGCATTTGACACATAAATTCTGATTCTTCTCAGAATTAATAAATATAGTGCATAGAAAGGAAACTTTTGAGAATTTAATGAACGAAACAAAATAGGATCATCTCCTTTCTTTCCTGAGTCTTTAATTCTGAAATATTATTTTCAAGGCTTTGAAATATGAAAATGGTAACAATTTTGTACATCTCTTTTTATAACTAAGTCATGTTTCTCACTGTGATTCTCTAATTGAGACAGCTTTTTACATAGATAAATATTAAAAGAAAACTAGAGAAAATCTTGAACACATTTTAAAATTATTAAATACAAAATTGATTATCCTGAAGTAATGATTTTAATGGCAATCAGAAACAGAACTCCTGCTATATTATGTTTGACTGACATGTGAATCATAGATCTATGTTCCTCCTGGATAATTTGACAATACTATTTATCATCTGTAGCTTCTATTATCATTGTTTGAAATGGATATGTTTACCTTTCAAATTATGCAAGTTATTGCGGACTCATTAAAGAAAAAGTTCCTGACATTAATCTCCATCTATAGCATAAATGAGCACATGGGTTCTGTCAAATGGGATAACAGAGCTAAGAAAAATATTTATGGGAAAACAAATGCAGGAAAGGCCCTTATGTGAACCATGAACCAAAACAGCCTGGCTCACCTTCCATGCATCTTCCTTCCCTGCTGACTGGAAGGCCAGGGGTGGGCTGACCTTTCAGTTCTGTTGTAAGAATAGAAATCAAAGGGAAAATCTGACTGTGACCATGTATGCCTTCAAGACATACCTTAGTTAAGTTCTTCAACCTAACTCTGACTACTGCCCCAGAGCCATCACCCCTCGGCTCCCCCACAGTCACTGCATCCTCTCAGTTGGAGTCTGGTGCCAGGGTAAGCAATGGTGAATTTTGGTAATGCAAGTACTGTCTTTGCAGACAGGACATGAAGACAGCCTTGGGCCAGCCAGTAGAGAGGGTTTCACATCTGCACCAGGTATGTATTCCGTCAGGTGGGTATTATAAATCTGGAGTGGGGTGGCTGTAATGACCCTGCAAATACTTTGTCTAGGTCCTTCCTCAGCCAAGGCTGACATTTTGCTGCCTTGAGGCAGTGCCATTACTTTTCTTTCAGAGTGCCCAGAATTACAGGGGAGCTTTGTAACAGCCTGAGAAAATGTTTCTATAGAGTGATGGTTTGCATTGCATTCAGCAGGGGATGGTTGGGGCTGCAGGTAAGGCATGCTGAGTATTTGCTGATGAAAGGAGCTAGGTAGCACTAAAAAGAAGCATTTTGAATAAAATAGTAGGAATACAGTGACATTTTTGAGAAGAAATTGAGGTGTAAAACAAAGTAACAATTGTAGGCATGCTTTACACATTACTGTCTCCAGAAGCAGGCCCTGGGGTGGACCAGCTGCTGGCTTGAAGAACCTCTCCTGACCTCCCTAGTAGGATGATGAACCTCATGACAACAAGGATAATAGAAGCAAAGAGAAACAGATTTTGAAAGAGTTTCAAAAATCAATCCATGCTGACTTTCAACAAGAGGCTAATAAAAATGAATGTCTGAACAGTAAAACATTTGTGTTCGTGTCTCTGACACAGTTTTCTCACTGTACTGAGGATGTTTTGGTTCACCTCAGAGTCATAGAGGGAATCCAGAATTAGCCCCAATACTTGCATATAATTCTTTCCAGCATTGCCTCTCTCCTGACACCTTCTGCTTCAGCTGGCCCTGCAGCTGCACGGTGTAGTCCACTGCCCAGAGTTCCTCTTCTGTTGTGACTGAACCAAGGCTCAAGGAACACCTCTGAATGTTTCTGAAGCAGTTTCTGAACTGCTGCAAAGTTCATTTATGGGGACAAAAAAAACCAAGTTACGTATAAACTACCTCTTCTGATCTGCTTTTCTTCATACCATGTTGAAGCAGGGGCCCAAGCTGCATGATCAAAAATCTAAAGCCCTAGTGCAGGCCATAACACACTTCAGGAGATGCTTCATCACTTGTGTCACTACCTGGCAATAAACTAGGGAGGTGCATCTGGCAGTACAGCTGCTCATGGCCATGGACCTCTCCTCTTCAGTGTGTGTTTGCAGATGGCTATTATGCATGTCTGGGGACAACAAACATTAAAGCCAGCTGGCCTGGCGAGCACTGACTCCTACCTTCTCTGCATGGCTACATCAGCATTTATCTCTGTCCTCAGACAGGTTTTTTAAAATCCATGTAATGTTTGACAGGAGTGGAAATATTTAACACTGCTCACCTCTGTGACTAAAGAAGTGCCCAGAACCACCAACAGCCTGTTTTGGAGCACCATGTGCACCTCTCTTGCTTTCCCTGAAAGACTGTACTTATGCCATTGGGCATTCTGGCTTATACACCCATTCAATTTAAATGCAGAGTTTTTGTGGCTGGCAAAAAAAAAAACAAACCAGGCTCTTCCATCAAGCCTCACCTGACTTTCACAAGTGTTCCAAGGGACAGCAGCAATTGGCACTCAAATAAGAAAAAATACAAATTCAAAATCAAAATGCTTAACAACAAACTTTGGCTATATCTAAGGCAAACATGCAGAGTTAAGCTGTATTCTGAAATTAAAAAAAAAAAAATTAAAATGAAAAAAAGGTGTTGAGTCTGTAAATACCATGCAGGGAACCTACCTGCATGACCAAGGCCATGGATCCCAGCAGGTAAAGAATAACCTCTGAAAGCAGCATAGCTGGGGACTGGGAACTGCTGTGCTTACAAGGTTTTATGTACACATCTCCTAGGTTCTACAGTATCAAGGTGATTGTGCTGTCCCTTGCTGAGTAGAGAGTAACATGTCCTGCAAAATGTAGCAGAGGCATAGAGAGAGTAAGCAGGCATTCTCCTGGCTGGCTGATCAAATCATGCGCCTGAACAGCTCATCCATTCCTGATTGGCGGTAAACCTTCTTCACAGCACTTATCTTCATCTTCCTTTGGAAGATTCCTGGGAAATGTACCTTTGCAAAAAGGGTAAGACTTGCAGTTTGAGACTGCCTTGATTTACTACTGGTTAATATTTCTGGGTTACTCTCTTCTATCATTTTCTATTGTTTGATGTTTTTGAGACTAGGTTGCTGTACATATTACAGCAGTTGCATTTGTTTGGTATTGTCTTTGGGCACTTGCAGTGATGGCATATATTATATACAGCCTTTTCAATAATTAAGAATTAAGTACTTTTCAGATCTGGATAAGCTAGGTGGTCCTTAACAGAGATACAGAAAAAATCATTCGATTGTGAGGAGACCATTCAATGACTTGCCCCAGACCTAAAATTCACCATTCCTACAAGACTGAATGAGGTGCCCTCTTTACTTATGAGGCCAAGAGGACTCATTGGCTACTGAGTAGTGACCTGTGTGGTTTCTACTGTATAGAAATAAAAGATGAGATGTTGACACATAAGTGGAGTCCAGTAAGCTGGACTGGAGTCCAGTCAGCATGACTGAGGACAAGCAGTGCTCCTTGTAGCTCCCTGGCCTTCAGAGCTTAGTGCTGGGCAAAATTGTGGCTCCAGATGAACAGTTATACTCATCTCAGGTAGCACATAGGGTAGAGTAGCTGCTATTGGCACCAAAATATAATTTCCAATAAATATTTGCTTAGAAGTTGCATACCTTTTGGGATGTAACACTCTGCTCTACTTACCAGCCTGAGCCCTGTGGTCTTTGTTCTGTTTGGAGTGAAGAGATGTGGACATATGCATACAAGGTCCAAGAACACTGGCTTCATCAGCATCCAGCTTTGTGCTTCTAGGTAATATGTATCTGAAGCCATGTAATGTTTAACAGAGGAAAACAACAGTACGAGTAAAGCAGCAAGAAACAGCACAGCCCATTGAGAGCAAGAGCCTTCTGAATGTCAAGTAAGTACCCTGTTATCTTTACCTTAATGATTTTGACCCAGCTATATGGTATTTAGCTAAGTGACTCATAAAGCACATCTGCTTTCAAGGGTGAAACCTATTTTCTAAGTACTTAAATGACAGCTGAACTTAATTTCAAGAAATATTGAATAGTAAATTCTGAGGATTCATTATAGCAGCTCCACAGAGTATAAATCTGCACTGAATATTTATCCCAAATAGCTTAAAAACATCTAGAACAAACATGCTTCAATAACCGAATTATTCTGACTTTTCAACTGTATATTTTATTTATCATTACTAATTTTCCCTAAAGCTTACAATCAGAAAACCAAAACTGAAGTGAATGAGTAAATGTCTTGCTTACACTAAGATGGCACAGACAGAATTCACAAAGTGGTTTTTCTACGCTAATGTCCTCTGTAAATTCAAATTTACCCAGATCACATGGAGCAAAGCTGCAGAAAGACAAGCTGGCTCCTTTTCACCCAAACCTTAGTGGTCAGAATGCTGTCCCAGTAAACATCTCATCTGCTCTGCTGAACCTATGTCTTTGTGTGCCTTTACCATTGACTGCAGGGTAAGCAGGTAGCTTGTGATCTTCTGCCTGAAGCTGTTCTGTTATTTGGAGCTTTTCTAGTCACTGGTACCATATTTTTAATGGGAATAGCTCTTACTTGTTTTCTGACAGCTTAAGCACCTTAGACACCACAAATCATCCCAGCATGTTCTCAGTCTAAGTGGTAAAAGAGAAAGCTGTAAACAAACAAAGTAAAGGCAAAAAATGTCACAGTCACTACAAATGTTCAAGATGCCCTGATCCAATCCTGCTGCTGAGCACTACTCTGGCCTTAGGCATACTTACATTACAAAAGGATACTTTCCTGCTGATATGAAGCTTAGAAAGACAGAAGAAGCCAAGTCCACATCAATGGTCTCACCGTCCCATAACCAGAGGTGGGATACACACAAGAAGGAACCTAACTGGAAAATAAGTGACCCATGAGTGGTCATTTAAAATAGACAAACATATTCTAATTTAATCAGGTACTGAAGCAAAAAAAATTTACCAGATCTTTTGATTAGTCACTTTGTATGGTAAAATGAGTCAGGAATAAGAAAAATAGAACTTTTGAATTCTGCAATCTCATATTGTTTCCCTTTGATATAGCAGTGTAGCACTGTCATTTAACACAAACCTCATTCAAACTCTAATAGCATAATAATCCTAGGAGGTCTTAAGAGATAAGCACAAAAGAATTAATCAGAATGCTTCTAATGTGTTTCTTTGTCATCTAAAAAAAAGAAAAAAAAAGGTGCCTTTTCACTTCTTCTCTCCCTTGGACTCTTATTTTACTTTAATACTCACATGTTTCTTTCCCCACTGACAAGGAACTTTTGTCGCTGGAGTAAAGTAGAACTGAAGTAGGCAGCAATGGATAGGAATTACAGGTGAACTCAGAAGCACGATGATTTAAAAAATACTTCCATAGCAAAGGAGGAGGTCAGAAGATAACAGTGATTTCCACTTGAAGGCAGTAGCAGACAGAAATAAAAGACAAGACGTTGATACAGCCAACCTCCATCACCCAAGACCTTTTGTTCTTTGCCCACGCCGTATCTGTGAAGAATGATGGAGGCCATGCTCCCACTGTGCTTTCTGGTGGCCATGCTTCACCTCAATGTCCACAGCCTGACCCAGACTGATCACCACAGTGACCAGCCTGAGGCAGCTGAACCCCAGGAGCAGCATTCCCATGAGGGAGATCCTCTTGAGTCTTGCCAAAGGATTGTCTCAAGCAATACAGACTTCGCCTTCCAGTTTTATAGGCAAGTAAGCGCTCAAGAACCTGCCAAGAACATTTTCTTTTCCCCAGTAAGCATCTCTGCAGCCCTTGCCCTTCTGGCCCTGGGCTCCCGAGGCAGTAGCCAGGCTCAGGTGCTGGAAGGACTGGCCTTTAACCTCACCAACATCCGGAAGGAGGAGATACATGATGGCTTTCATCAGCTCCTCCTCTTGCTGAACCGCCCTGGTAGCCAGGTACAGCTGAGCATGGGGAACACCCTGTTCATGGACAAACATCTGAAGCCAACGAAAATGTTTCTGAAGGACATCAAAAAACTGTACAGAGGAAAAGCTGTCTCTAGTAGCTTCCAGAATGCCACTGAAGCTAAAAAAGAGATCAATGATTATGTAAAGAATAAAACCCATGGGAATATAAATCAAATACTTGAGGACCTTGATCCAAACACTCTGATGGTAATTGTTAACTACATTTATTTCAAAGGTAAGTTACATAGATGTTACTCACTGCATCCATTTAGTGCTGTTTCACCTGAAGCAAAACAAGTACACCAAGTTTTTTCTGAATAATTTTTAAATGAACGTGGTTACATGAGACTATTATGGAAAAAACCTGAAAATTTTCAACTCTAAAATCTCTTCCACATCCAAATTTTCCTAGCATATATTTAGACTTTGAAGCATAAAACTTCATTTACTTGCAATATTCAGGTTCAGGGAATTGCCAGAGCATAATAGATTCATGCATTGTTAAATTATCCTATCAGACTTCATTTACCTGTTATTTTAAAAATTAAAGTGTTTTCACATTGTATGTGTGAAGTAGAAAATTAAATTCTGAAGATGATGATTAACAAAAAATTTCCCAAAACTTTAATTTACTTACAGTCCATGCCTATTAAATGGGTAGGTACCTCTGGGATTGGAGTCGAAATGTTCTACACCTTGCCATCATATTACATGTATCCCAAGAGGTATTTGAAAGCATTGCTTTGGAAATTATTAACTTCTTCTTGGGTGTTCATTTGTAGCAGCATGCAGGACATACATGGAATTTCCCACCCAGAAAGGAATATTTGGAACATATTTTGAAATTATGAACTTTCAGCAAAATAAAATATTTTATTTCAAATACTTTATAAATTTGGGTGTCCTACTCTCCAGTTCCCTAGACTGAGTACCATACCAGAGTGCATTTCTTTTCTGGAGGGCTAGGGAGAAGGCTTAAACTTATAAACTAACCAGAGTACTGTGGAGTTTACATTCTATTATTTATTTTTCAAATTAAGTTATTTCTATTAAACGTTTAAAAAAAAAAAGGAACACTTATAGAATGGCAGGCTGTAATCCCTATTTGTTTAGTGAATGACCTGCTTTTATTAAAAAATAAAATATCATAGAAAATTCAATTGAATAAACATCAAGAGCAAACCATTTTGAAGACTAAGGACCTTGAGGCCCTATTCCATTTACCATACTGCAGTTATGTTCAGGTTCAAAAGTTTGTGTTTCTCTAGCATGTAAGCTTTTCCTTAGTGCTACAAGATGAAAAACAGATAAAAAATCATGTGAGGAACATAACACACTACCTTTTAAAAGTCAGATATCTGCTGTGAAACTTGTTTTACAAGCAATATTCTAAAAATAGACAGCAAATCCCTGGATTCTGGTCAGTTTTCATTTGCTTCATATAAAACATAAGGTAATATGACGAAGTAACTTCATTTAATTTATCTATCTGACTTAGAAAGATGGTGTACAAGTCCATATAAATTTTAAACTGTGATATTTAATTGTTCCATAGAATAAGATATTTAATAAACTTGAAATACTTTTTATCTTGAAATATAAGTGTACATCTTCAGATATGATTTCATTTATTGCACATTTTTCTGGACTATATTAATATATCCTCATTGAAATAAGTATTCAATTCCATTCTTTCTCCTTTGCTTTTAAGCCTACTGGGAAAATCCTTTCAATATTAAGGGCACTCACAAGGACTATTTCCATGTGAATGCAAAGACCTCAGTTGAAGTGGAGATGATGATTCGAGATGGATTTTATGAAGCATTCTCTGACAGGAAGCTGTCTTGTGAGGTGGTGCAGATTCCTTACAAGGGAGATGTTGCAGCATTGTTTATCCTGCCCAATAAAGGAAAAATGAAACAGTTGGAACGTGCCCTGACAAAAAACACTGTTTCTAAATGGGAAAGATCTCTTCAAAGATGGTAAATACAGTATTTTGATTTGATGATTCAGGGTAGTTAGAATCCAAAGTGAATGCTATGATCAGATTTTACTGTTACTACCTTGTATTTTTGATGGGAGGTTTAAACAACAGAAAAACTATAAACTATCAAACCAAATTATTTGATACTTTCAGCAAAAATTAGAATCAGCATTGCCTTATTATGAGAGAAGAGATCTCTGAGATGAGAAATTTAATTCTTTAATTCTTTTTCCCCCCGTACATCTTTTAGTTGATACTAAGTGTCATCATTTCCCTTGTCTCAAGCAAAATCTTTTAAAAGTGGTAATACCGTGACAGAGCAGTCAGATCCCTCAGAGGGAATGGGGTGTGAATTCCAAAAGTAGAACCTTCAAGGTTAGAAAAAGAATAGAAACTTTGTCCCAAAAATGCTGACAGGACTACTGTTTATTCTCATAAAGTGACTGTGTTGCAGAATCATACAAGAAATATGAACTGATGTCTTCTCCTTCCATACTTTCCTATCCTCCAGACCAGCATCTTCCTATCTTCCTTTTCTTGCCACGTTTTTTAGATGAAAAGACTAGCATTATAGCACATAAGAACCACCATCAAGTTAGGAATCTTCAGTCCAAGGCATGCTCTGATTGCAATAACTACCATAATTTATTTTTAAATTGACAGGAGGATGGAATTGCATATTCCAAAACTATCAATTTCAGGCACCTATGACTTAAAGAGGATCTTAATGAATCTGGGTGTAACCGATGTGTTTTCTAATCGGGCTGATCTGTCTGGAATCACAGGAAACCCTGATGTGAAGGTTTCAAAAGTAAGTTTATCAGCAGAAACAATCATCTATGTATTCCCTAACAGCCAATTGCCTTACCTAAGCTCACCTGTGAAATTTTACCAATTGCTAGGGCTGGCTGATACTCTGAAATAGAACATTTAGCTGATAAAGTCCCGTTAAACTCCCTCTGACTTCTCCAAGATCTCGAGATAAGGATATTTTCTTTTGTCTGACAAGCAAAGGTGGAGGGTAGATGGAGGGGTGGATTTAACATTTCACCAAGAAACTAAACACAGCATATTTTCTGCATGTAAAAGAAGTGCCTGTGAGTAACTGTGTTGTGCATGTCTTTCATCAGCATATCCACATAAAAAGTGGCCTTTTTCTAACATGTATTCTATAATTTTAAAGGATTTAGAAACTGCTGTTACCATTGAAGGCTCTGTTGAGTGCTAACAATGTAAAATGGACCAGACATGAGGAAAACATCCCATTTACTGAAAATAATAAAAACTAGCATTTTTACAGCCATTCTGAAAACAGCACTTACAATTTTATAATATTTTGGGGCTAATAAAAGAAAAAGATTAAAAATTATTAACAATAATTTAACAAAAAATTTGGTATCAAGATTGAATTTCTGCCTGGCTAAACTGTAATGCACGTGCTGTTAGGAATACTTAAGGGCAGTTCTGGAGCCCCATTTTCTTTCCCTTTGAAACTGACATTCCCTGGGAATTTGCTTGGCTATTTTACTTTCAATTAATTCCAGAAAGTGTGCAGTTGTAAGGTCTGCATTGATACACCTGTGGTGAGGAACACTGAATGTGTAAATATTTGCTTTTTGAGACAACATTGCTAAAAACCCACAATGGGCTGTAATGCCCCTCCTCCTGGTTCCTGGCTTAACAGCAATTTTTGTGAAAGGCAGTAGTTGAATTAAATTTGTGTTAATTTGAATAATTTCAGACCACATCTTCCACATACAATAATTCTTGCTGTATTTTATTGTAGGCTACTCACAAGGCCCTGCTGAAGATTCATGAGAATGGCACAGAAGCTGCAGCAGCTAGCAGCATAGATTTTCTTCCTCATTCTGCTCCTCCCATTGTTAAATTCAATCATCCATTCTTGCTGTTGATCATTGATCAGTACACTCAGAGCATCCTCTTCATGGGAAAAATTGTAAACCCAACTGAAAAATGACTGGTCAGTGGCTGGCCTTATTGATTTGAATTGCATTTTATGGAATTACTGTACATTGTGATTAAAACTATATCCCAACAGTTACCAACAATTTTTTCTTTCTCAGGAAAAAGTACAGTCACTCTTAGAAACATTCTTTTTGCTTCATCCTTCCACAGAAAATAACCAGAGATATACCTATTAGTGAATTGTGAAGAATTTGATAAAACAGCCTTTTTTAGCGATCAGTGCCATCTTTGAAAAGCAAGGTAATATCCAGCTGAGAGACTCAGTTAAAACACTGTAAGTAAATAAAATTTGAGTGGATAAATTCAAATGAATTCTCATTTGACTACAAACTACAAGGTTGGCTTCTGACATTGGTAGGTTTTCCAGTAGAAGGAAAGCATAGCTGCAAATGACACACTGGGAGAGTCAGGTACTTCAGACCAGGCCTAGGAACTTCCTTTGAAGGTCAAGGCTTTGTCCATACTCTCCTTAAGGACATTCACACCTGATGGCATCCACCCACATTGCATTGGCTTCTTCGAGCCGGCCGTTAACATAACAAACTCTACACAAACATCCTATGTGGAGGCAGTGCTTGGAAATGTTTTAATTGGCTAGATATCCAAAAGTATTTACTGGCATTGCATTATAGATTTAATCTTGTATTTCTTGGAAATAGAAGTCCCTTGTAAGTGGATGTTCAAAAGTGATACAATATGAATACCTGGAAGGGGAAAAAACAAATATTGAGATTAATCCTGTCTCCAGAGTTTACATCCATGCTGGTAAATAAAGTGCTCTAAGATCTGTTTTCTAACCATGAGGTCAAATGGCTTATCACAGGTCATATCCACATTGCTTAACTCTGACCCTGCAAGTCATCCCATCTACTAATTGGAAAAGTCCCTTGGCCTGTGCTAACTCAAGCACATGCTTAGCACTTGTTTGAAAGAATCATATAGTGGCACATGTCTGAAACCGTACTAAAAGTACAAGAATGTAAGTGTCTGCAGGCTGATGGCCGGGTCTGTTCCCCAGAATTGCTCTGCGTACCAGGACAAATGGAGCCAGAGTGAACAACAGAGGAGTGGGAAAATGTCCCTTCACACTCAGCCCTATAAGCCCCCCCTCTGCTGGCAATCTGCATTTTTTTGAATAACACTAAGTTCCAGGTGATGCTGATAGGCCTTCACATCTACTTCTCAGAAATGAGAGACCCTGATGTGGCATAAGACTAGGCAGTTCAATAAACACCCTTCAAAACTACTTCAAGTCACAAGACTGCAAGACTCCCACCTCCTTAGCACAGACGTGTTTGGGTGGCCTCTCCTGCTTAGTCCTGTGCATTTGCTGTGTTTGCTTATTTTCACAGTAAATGTGAGTGCTTATTTTCAAAAGGCTGCTCCCCATTAAGGATTTGTGCTGTTCCTTAGATGATACCGCAATGCTTTGATGATGCAGATAGCAGAAATACTTCGAAGCTGAGCACATAGAAACTACCATGAAGCATAAAATATGAAAGTTTAATTCTATTACATTGTAACATAAATGAACTCAAGTGCAATTTAAAATGTAATACAATTTACTTTGGAAGCATAGGCATTGTCCATTATCCATATCCCATTTTCTCCTTAAAAATATTGAAACCAAGATTTTTGTTATGATCCAGAAAGTCTGTCACTAGTTCAAGGACCCAGCTTCTTGCTAAGTGTGGCCTGATGCTGCAGACTGGAATGAGCTGGCAGAAAAAGGCCATTGGAGAGTCTCCCTTGGCAGGTGGACCCCTTGTTTAGACAGGCTCAGCACGCAGGGCCAACATCACGCAGTTATCCTTCCAACAACTGTGCAGAGGCAAGCAGAGAGGGCAGGCAGAGATGGAGGTGGTAAGGAGCATAGCTCCCCACTCCTCAGACCTGGCAGTAATGTTACAGCAGAGCATGACTGTGGTAATACTACTGCCAAATTAGTGCTGAGACAGAGAGATATAGCCAAATCCCAGGTGATCAATTAATTCTCAAAGACAGTGCCAGACCAAAGAGAAACTCATATTTTTATGATTGCTAAAATTTTTTAGAAGTTATTTTACTGACAAATCAGAATGATGAATGTGGCCGTAACCTGATAAAGTAATAACTATCGAAGTTCTCAAAGGGCCAGATGGATGAATTTAGGAGTTGTTTTTGGCATGGTACCCAGACATGAAATCTATTTACAATTTTACTTTTTCTTTACCCATGACGGCATGAAATGCTCCTTTGCTGCATGTGAGCTTGTTGCCCTCAACTGTCAGCAGCTCAGTGACCACAAGTACAGTAAGAAAACAAAGCTCCACAGGAAAAGCAAGCCCACAATGGAGATCCTTTTGGGTGCTGCCAATGGATAGTCCTCAGAAACTTGCACTCTTCCTTACAGTTTCACAGGCAACTGACTGCCCGAGACCCTGGTAAGAGTGTTTTCTTCTCCCTGGTCAGTTCCTCCAATGCTTTTACTCTGCTCTCCCTGGTCCCTGGAGCCACCAATCAGGCTCTGGTGCTGGAAGGGATGGCCTTTAACCTCACTGGCACTCAGAAGGGCACAACAATTTTCATTTTCTTAGGAGTTACACATCCCATCTCTAAGATCTTGTACCATTGTCTTAATTCAGGGTTTTGGTCTGTAGTCTTAGCTACTTCAGTTTGATGTATCTTTTGATTAAAGAAATTCAAGCTAACATACATTTTGAGAGAAAAATTTTGGTCTTGAATTCTACCTACTACTACTTATTTTCACCCATTTTATTTGACTGTTTTTATGAAACTTCTAACAACTAGTTTTAAAAATCTTTGGTAGTGTCAGGTATGTCTACAACTCTGCTATCTTCAGCTGGGAACTTAATGGAAAATATGAGCTGTCAGTGACAGATTACCCATATTGAATTGAACATTAAAATGCTGGCTTTTTGACTCCAGTGGAATTCACATCAGGCCTTAAATGCTTGTATGGTCATGGAAACACTTTTCCATTCAGTGTTAGGAGATTAAGTATGGACAAAGTAGAAAATACAAAATATTCTTTTCTGAACACTGATGAAATAATCATCTGGGTTAAAATGTCTGTTATGAGATAAGGAACCACGCCGGATAATACAAGGCTGTTTTCTTCTGAGGTATAACACAGAAGGAAAAAATAGAGTATTTGGTTCTGCTTATACAGCTTTCTTCTAGCAGACTATAAGTTTATATGAAAATTCAATTCAAAGATTCCTAGTGCATTGGTGAAAGAAGCCGACAACAAAGCAGGAAAGGTCTATTTCTATTCCCAATTCTGTCACAGACTTTTGCTTAGCCTTCAGCCTTTTTTTTCTTTCTGTTAGTCATGCTGGTTTTTGAAATGGGAGCCTTGCACACTTTCATTATTTGAATAGAAAAGGATGAAATATTTGTAAGACATGGAGATTACATTTGGGATGCCCTCTACAGAAAGAGATAAAATTACTGAAAGGAGTTGATTTTTATTCTACTTACACTAGTTTTGCAATGATACCAATGTCCTGATTTTAATGGAGTTACATATGTCAAGAAGTCAATTTAGATGAACTTTTGTAGACATACCTTGCATGATACATCTTTATAGGGAAACAAAAAATGGCTGCATGAGGATTTATCATAAAATTATCTTGCTGATCTTTTGTTTTTACAGTCAGAAATCCTTTGCCCTGGAAAGCCCTCAAATATAACTTGCAAAGCCAGCATATAATAATCAGATGACCAAGCAGCAACAGAAATATGATAATCTGATGACCAAGCAGCAACTGAAATAAGTTAATAATATGGGATGAAACTGCTCCTATAAGGAGGAACCAAGACACATTGCATAACTGAGCAGAGTCACTGGCAGAGAGTAGGGAGAGAGATAATGAAATTATTCCTTCATTCCTTCCATACAGACCATTATCAGGCCAATGGAAAAAGCATGTTTGTCAGTCCTTCATATGATTCCCCTGGTTCCTGGAGCAAGAGTCCCCCTGTCCCAGCCATTGCTTATCTCAAACTTACCTCATCCAGGAACTCCACAATTTCTTCTGTGCAATTCCCCTGGGTGCCTCTCCTTTTGCAAAACTACACCAAATTTCTAGTTTGGCTTTGCATTTCTCTGTGTTCTGGGGACACAGCCATTTTTAACAACAGGAATGTGCTGTGAAGAAACAGTTTTCCTCCACCTGTGGAGTGGAGTGGTGTTTCACAGATTTGCCAGCTAGCTGACATGCAGGTGATACCTATGTGTGGTGATTCACCCTCATTTTCCATTGCTTTCAACAGAAGCAACATATATTATCCAAGAGTCTCTATTTCTGGCAGCTATGACCTAAGGGAGATTTTCAAAGGCCTGGGCATGACTGATGGATTCATTAACTGTGCTGATCTGTCTGGAATTGCTGGGAACCTGATTCTTTGAAAATGATGATTTGTGGGTCCGCTGTAACTGCTGGTCTTAACCTTGTCCAGGAAGACACTTGGGCCAAGGTCAGAGGATCTGGTGCCTGAAAGTTGTGAGCAGGGACAGTAGCAACTTTCCACTCTCTCCCTGACATGCCAAGTGCTGCTGCATCTCCTGGGAGAAAGAAGAAGAATCACTGCAGCAGCTTTGCTGTTCCCAGGAATTCTTTTCAAGAAACAGTGGCATCCTTCAGATGGTTAGCCAAGCATTAGGACTGGCCTGAAAGATTAATTCTATCTATGTACGCAGGCCTAGGCTTGAGAAAAATATCTTGTCTTTGCTAGAGTTAAGCAACAGCATACTTGCTACTCCTGAGACTTGGTCATTTTACGTAACACTGCAGTAAACTTTCTGAGTACTTGCACATATGAAAAAACCCCTCTCTCTGTAGGAATATATTCTGACCAACCCTGCCTCTGTCTTGTAAGAGTGAGTAGTTGCATACAACGTAGTTACAATAACAATGATGGTTGATTCACATGTGTAGATAAATTGTAAGTTTACCTGGGGTGAAATCATGTACATTGAACAGAAATAATTAGTCATTGCTAATTAGGATAAGTGCCATGCACGTCATCCTTAACCAATCTCCTAAATAGCTAAATTGTGCCCATTTCAGCTTCCTCTGAGAGGAATCCCAGTGTAAGATATGTATAATATTTATGTAATTTATGCTTATTCTATGCATAGATAGCACAAGGGATTAAGATCTTTTCTCCCAAGTTAACATTTTTTTGTGGAAAAGTTTGCCTATTTCATTCTTCCACTTGTTTTCTTATTTTGGTTATTTTTCAAGGCATGCTATGTTTTGTTTTCTACTTTAGTAGTTTCTAATACTCATCAAAGGTCCCTCAAAAAGCTAAGCAGCGTTCTAAGCCCATCAAATAATGCCATTTAGGGAAGGGTGGAGCTGTACCTGAACAAGCTGGCTGCTGTCTTGGGTACTCAATTAGATGGCATTGTTGCATTAGGGCACCCTGTGCAGAAAGTTCAGGGGGACAGGGCATCCGTGTTTTCTGGCCTTTTCTTAGCTTTCCAGTTCTTCTCATGTTCTGTTTTCAGGAACTCATTTACCAGTTATTGGTAAAGCTCTTTTACTTGCAGTTTAGTTTGAGCCAAGAGTAGCAAAGTCCCTCTTTCTCTCCCTTTAGAGCCCTAGGTGCTGGCATCATTCTGGCTGTGTGATGGGAAAAAGACTTTAAATATTTGATATCCAGAAAAAAATAGTTTACTCAATGTTTGCTTTGCAAGTAACTCTTATTTGCCCTGATTAATCTTTACCAGTGGACATAACTTAATACTAGGAAGAAAATGAACAGGAGGGAAGAAGCACTGTGAAAGAAAAGTCCAGCACAGTAAGTACCATATTATACTTTCTTAGAAGTCTTTGAATTTATGCTGTGTGTGATCCCTGCTATTTACTGCTGAGATTAGTTTGTTTTGTACAGTAATTGGAAATTATTTTAGCTTCTGGAAGCATGTTCTGAATGTTTGAAGCAGAATTCATTCAGTGATCCAGCTCCCAGCTACAGTGACAGGATGATGGAGATATGAGGTCCAAAATGAATACCCAACAATCAATACCAACATGAAGAATAAAACCTTGTCTCTGCTCCCAGAGGAATAAATTTAGTTGAAATCTCAATGTCCCAATATTCCAGGCTGATACAGGGCTAATAAGAGTAGCTTCACCTCTGTCTAGTGTGCTTAAAGACCAGCCTACTTGCAGTCAAGGGGCCTGGAAGTGAAATCGGTCTCTCTCAAAGCCAGATTGGGGAATTATTAAATGAGTTGTTACCAGAAAAAAATGAATTGTCAAAAGTTAGAATGCCTTTTTTTCTAAGTCAGCATTTACACACAGCATTTTAGACATGCTGAGCATAGCTCCCCTACCCAGCACTTCAATAGCTTGTATCTCCAGTTTTTCATAATGGACATCCAGAAAAGGGGAAACCTGGAAATAACAACTCCCCATAACGAGTCTGGTGCAAGACCTGACCCTGGTAGCCTGAGGCAGATTCTGGGCAAAATCTCATTCTCCAGAATAAGTATACAGCTGCTATGAACAGTGTTCGGACCATCTCTCTTTTCCTGAGAGTCACTGCTTGCTTCATGGGTTTCAGTTTCTGTTATTTGAGATAATTTAGGCAAGGCACTATATGGAGCGCATTCTTCTCCAGTATGTCACAGGGTTCTTCCCCCAAAGTGGCAGAAGAGATACTGTGCGATTATGTAGAATTTGCTTATGTCAGTTGAAGGAAAAGGAAAGGTTGTCAAATTACATATACACAGTAAGGTAGATTCCAGTGTAGCTTTTCCTAAGCTCTTGAGTCTTGAGCTTTGCAACTTTATGGATGGCTTATGTGCAATATAGAGTGTCTTATAAACTTTCTCAATTTAGCCTCAATTTGCTGAAACACTTAAGGTAAAAATCTTGAAATAATATAGGCCTTGAGTCAAAGCTGTTATATAAGACGCAGAAATATATAAACAGTTTAAGAGCTGAGCATTTAGGTGGATTTTATTCACTGCTATAACTGACTATCCCTGCAGTGCTTGAAAACCAAAGTCCTAACAAGACCATGGGTACCCCAGAAACATATCAGCAAAATTGGTCCCTCTGCCAAAGTACTTACCAGATAGATGGGATGGGTGTCAATACATGAGCTCAGCCATGTACCCCAAGGCACTTAGGAATGCACTGAGACCATGCTGTTAAGAAGCAAGAACTATTTCACTCATAATATCCCAGGAAAGCTGATTCTTCCCTGGCAATACCACATTATTGTTTTATCTCCTTTGCTCTTTCTTCACAGACTAAGAGAAATTACTAGAAACAGACTGTCTAGAGGCCAAGTAGAAGAGTATTTCCAAGAAGAATAGTAGTTCTAATGACCGACATCTGAAAATCAGTATCTAGAATACAGGGGGTTTTTTTATCCAGTAAATAAATCTTCTCTAGATCTAAAAGTTGCTCTGTTTTTTCTCAACAGAACTATTCAGGATAATGAAGCCTGCATTGTATTTGTGTTTGTGGCTTCTTGGACTTCAAGTCCAGGGTCAACAGCAGGAACAACACATACACCATCCCCCAGAAGACCGGTCCCAGGCTGATGGTGAAAACTTGCCTTATGTCAAGCTAGCCCCCAGCAATGCTGACTTTGCATTTAAGCTTTACAAGCAGATCAGAGATGAATTGAGCAATGGGAACATTTTCTTCTCTCCTTTGAGTATCTCCATTGCCTTTACAATGCTCACCCTGGGGGCCAGATCAAACACACTCAGAGAGCTGCACAAAGGCCTTGCCTTCAACCTGACACAGATGGAGGAGCAGGAGATTCATGAGGGATTTCAGCGTATCCTCCAGCTGCTGAATGACCCTAACCGAGAAGTCCAATTGAACGTGGGCAACGCCCTGTTTGTAGATAACAAAGTGGAATTGCTTCAAAACTTTTTGGATGGTGTCACAAATTTTTATTATGGTGAAGCTGTTTCTAGCAACTTCCAGGATCCTCCAGAGGCTATAAGGAAAATCAATAAGTATGTGGAAACAAAAACACATGGCAAAATTGTTGATTTAGTCAAGAGTCTTGATCCAGACACCATGATGGTTCTCATCAACTACATTTTCTTTAGAGGTGAGTGACAGAAATGGGTAGCAGCAATACAAATAAGCTCTGGAAGTTTTAAGAAACAAAACCTTTTCACATTGTGAACACATCCTATAGTCTAATTTAAAACACATCTTTCTATTTTTAAATTATACAGGCAAATATTTGAAAGACAGGTAGGAAGAATCATTTTCTACATGAGAAATTTAAAAAAGAATAAAAAAATAAAAGAACCAGCAGAAGTACTGATCAATGTCATATAAATTTTAAACCAGGTTCAGAGCTGAAGATATTCAGAACTTATGATCATTTGTTGAAAGGCACAGTTGTTTGGCTGTGCAGGACATGATGACGATGTCAAACACAGGTGACACTTTCATGAAAGGAATAAGACCAAAGCTTGTATAGTTGGAGTCTGTGAAAGATTCACCATTATCTGAGCAGGCAAAGGCTCATCTCTTTTCCACTGCAAGCCTCAACCTATACTTTTCTTGTGTGATTTTTATTAAAGCTATTGAAAAGAGGTGAAGGTTCTTTCCATGGCCAGGGAACAGGCATCCTTAAATAGAGATAGGCTTGTTGCTGTCTCTATAGTTCAAGTATATTATTTTAAGCATCAATTAAGGTGACATGCCTTTATTGGTTCCTTTTTTTTTTTTTCAATTCTATACTCATTCTTTTTTTCAAAGGCTCCTGGGAAAGACCTTTCAGCAATTTGAACACAAGAGATGATGACTTCTTTTTGGATGCCAAGAATTCTGTTAAGGTCGAAATGATGCATCAAAACAATGACTTTAATGTCCACAGGGATGAGGAGTTGTCTTGCTGGGTAGTAGAAATCCCATACGAAGGAAATGTTACTTCATTGTTTGTTCTACCTGACAAAGAGACAATGAAACAGGTGGAAGATGCTCTGCTAAAAGAAACAGTGTCTAACTGGTTGAGATCACTTAAAAAAAGGTAATATTTTAATTATGTCTTTGTTTAAATATTGAACAGGCCAAAACCACTCATCCAGGAAAGGTAAAGCTTAGGATACTATGATGTACCATGCTAAGTACAGCTGTGAGGTACAAGCACTACTCAGCTTCTTTAACTCAGACAAGCTACCATGTGATTTCATACCAAAGGAGAACCCTCTCAGCTCCTCTAGTCACAGCTCCCAGTTGTGAGGATCCTGCAAATGGGTAGACTGCCCTCAGGAATCTGCCTTCAGTAGGAGGTATCCAGTTAAAAACAAAATACAATTTGTTATTCTTCAGTCTGGATGACTTCCCAGTCAGTCACTTTCACAAACCATCACTCTACCCCTGCACCACAGATCAGACTGTGGCTGGTGGGACAGGTACCTCAGTTTCTGCTTCTCTAACATGAGATTTATCACTGTCTTAGAAAGCCAAGCCTTAGCTCCATGGGTATTTGGGATGGATATATATCTGCAACAGATACTGCTTCAAGGGATCTTGCAATAACAAACTAACATTTTTTTATTTATTTTTGAAAAGAGAAATCTACTTGGATCTCCCAAAATTCTCTGTCTCCGGTTCCTATGATGTTAAGAGCCTGTTTAAGAAAATGGGTGTGACAGAGGTGTTCAGTGATCAGGCTGATCTCTCTGGAGTGGCAAAAAATCTTCTTCTGAAGGTTTCCAAAGTAAGTATGCAAGCAGGGATGGTAATCAAGAGATTTTTCTGCCTTGTTTGTATGCAGGTTTAATCCTACCAATAGGCCGATCCTACCCCTGGAGTGTAGTCATTGCTTCATGATGGTAATAAAGGAAGGAAAAGTCTAGGCATTAAATGGCTGTTGTTCCTACAGTTTAATATTATATTGCTTACTGCACAGTGATGCAACAAACTTAGTGGAAAGTCTCTGGAGAAGAAAACAACTGGAAAGCATAGCAGGAATAATTTCACAAAAAGCTGGTGTTAAAGAAGTAATGCATGACAAGAACCATAGTTATGACATAAGTCTGGGAATAGTCATTCTTATACTATGTATATACCTTTTATTATTACATTGTCTGAGCACTTCAGAATTTAATGGACAACAGACTTGTGGGACAGGGATAGCCCCATTTCACAAACAAGAAATGAGTACACAGATAAACAAAATGATTTCTCTAGAGTCCCAAGGAGTATATGCCTTGTGTCATGAGGGAGGTGAGCCTTCCCTCTATTCTTCACTTGTGAGACTACCTCTGGAGTTCAACACATCCAGTTTGGGGCTCCTGAATACAAGGGACCTGTGGGCACCCTGGAGCGGAGTGAGTCCAGTGGAGGGTGAGCAGGATGGCTGTGTGGCTGGAAAGCTGGATGTATGAGGGGAGGCTGGGAGAGATGGAGTTGCCAGTCAGAAGGGAGGGTGAAGGGGGGGTTCTTAGCACTACCTACAGATATTTCTTAGAAAGGCGCAGACAAGATGGACACAGATTCTTCTTACAGGTGAACTATGATACCTCAAGGGGCAACACACGAAAGATAGAAAATGGGATATTCTGATTGGGTATTATGTAAAAAATTCACCTCGAAGGTGATCAAAAACTAATATAGGTTACTTATAAAATATCTGTCCTTGGAAATAATCAAAACCTGACTGGATTAGATCCTGAGTAACCTCATCAGAGGTGTCAGAGGTGACACAGTGCAGGGGGTTGGTGGCATTCAACGGCCTCTAGGGGTCCTTCCATCACATATTATTTGTGATGTCACGCGGAAACACCTGGAACGCAGATGTGGAAAACCAAGTAAATTGGTGAAGAGTAAGCAGAGACTCATGAGAGGAAATTTTAAATGTGTTGCAGACAATGAAGGAAGAAAACAGAGGGTTGTCCAAACCCAATGAAATAGCTCATGTAAATTCCTAAACATGAATTTGCTATACCTGACACAGAAAGCCCTGAAAAATCTTATCCATGGGCTGTGTTGCAGAAAGACACTCTATAAAGCTTGTCACTATTGCTTTTGCAGAGAAAATTATTTTGCTTACACAGAAATTGATGCAAAACGAAAAAATTCTTCCTTTGTGTTCACTATTAAGGGCAAAATCTTACTCTGAGAAACAACAGAATAATAAACAACCCCTATGTTGCTCAGTCTCTGCAAGCAGGCTTGTTTGACTCTGACTGTTGAAGAAAACTTCTCCTGAACTCAGAGCAAACTTTGCTTGTCTTGCAAAGGCTGGACACTAGATTTTCTTTCACATCAGTTCTACATTCATTCTGTGTTTTCTTTTAAGAATTACCTTCTCACAATGTTAAAGCAAGTAGATTTTCCCCCAGCTGTTTCTCTCTCTTCTGCTCCAAGACTACAATCTCTGTTTTCCTTTCAGGCAATTCACAAGGCCACAGTGGATGTTAGAGAGAATGGCACAGAGGCTGCTGCAGTGACTGTGATAGAAATGGTACCAATGAGTCTACCATTTCCTCCTCCTCCTCACATCACCTTCAACAGGCCCTTCCTGATGATGGTTATTGACAAAACCACTGATGGCCTGCTCTTCCTGGGGAAAATTGTGAACCCAGCTGCTAAGGAAGACTAGGCCAGAGCACTTACACTCTCCAGTGCAGAGAGGAAAGCTCGTACACATCCCAGGAATTTCTTTGCAAAGTAGGACTAGAACTGATCAGACGCATAATTACCAAATAAATAAATAAATCTTCTGTTGAGCTCTTCTTTACTTCAAAACAGACATTTGAGTACAAACATTATAGGCCATTTTTACAAAATTAGTCAGCCCAAGTAGGCAGCCATGGGATCTTCAACAGATATAAATTTTCTGTGTAGTTATCATGGTGTCAGGGGTTTTTTTTGCATGCAGATACAACTTCTTGCTATTGGCTGAGGAACTTTCTGTGTCCCCCATTTCCTGTCCTCACCTCACAAACCATAGGTCTATCCCTTTCAGCTGGGGAACCCTTCTTTCCCTCCCTCTCATTCCACCATGGATCCCAGAAGTTTCCTTCATGTTTGAAGTCCTTCTAGGGGAAGGGAAACAGACACAGAGCTGTTACACCTTTCCACTGCTAGATGGTGGATGCTCCTTGATAAAGAATAATCATTTTCCTTCTAGCTTGACAACTGCCTTCTACCAGCTTCAAACCTTGCTCCCTTCTGCACTTCTCACTCTGTTCCAGAATAAGGGAGCCAATATTTCTGGCAAGGCAAGAATTTAGCTTTTCTGTCAGTGAAAGCTGCTCATCATTGCACAAATTATCACCTTTAATGGTCTTGTGCATGCGCAGTAAAGCATAGAATCCCTAGAAGAACCAGATGTGGCAAAGCCCACTCTTTGGTTCCAGAAACTGGTGACTGCAGCTGGAGGTCATGTCTCTGTTGTCCATATGCCAACTGATTATATTGATCTCCACTCGCTTCAGCAAGCTCAAGCTGCTGAATGCCTCCAAGTGGATTGTCTCCATTAAGCTGATGTTCAGGGTTCAGAAAGGTGACTTGGGCACCTTCCTGAGTGCTGAGTAGGCAGAAGCCAACATTACCAACAGCACCATGTGAAGGGAAAGTCTTCCTGTAGCAGGTTAATTTCATTGACTGGCAACTAAAAATAGAGTAGGATAGTAGTAAAAACACAGCTGAAAACACCGTCTCCCCAATCCCTTCCTTCTTCCAGGCTCAATTTCACTTCTAATTCCTCTACTCCTCTCTCTAAGTGGTGCAGAAAAAGCAGACACAGGGGCAGGGGAGTTGAGGTCAGTTTATAATGCTTCATCTCTGCCATTCCTTCCTATTCTGGATCTTCCTCTGCTCCAGCATGATGACAGTTGACAGTCCTTCAGAAATTGCTCTGGCATGGGTCTTTCCTTCAGGATCCAATCTATCAGGAACAGACTGCTCCAGCATGATCTTCTTTCCATAGGGTTGCAGGTCCTGCCAGGACCCTGCTCCAGGGCAAGCTCTCCACAAACTGCAACTTCCTTCTTGCCCACATCCACTTGCTCTGGCACGGGGTCCTCAAGCAGCGTGGGTGTCTGCTCCATCACAGCCCTCCACAGGCTGCACCTAGGGCACAGCTGCCTCACCAGGGCCTTCTCCAGGGGCTGCAGGGACATCTCTGCTCCAGAGTTTGGAGCACCTCCTGCCTCTTCTTCTGCATTGATCTGAATGTCTGTGGGGCTGCTTCTTTCACTTGTTATTTTAGTCCTCCCTCTCACAGATGCTGCACAATGTGTTTTCCTTTTTCTCAGATGCATTCCCTAGAGGTGCCACCATCTTGGCTGCGGGGCTCAGCTGTGTTGTGTGGTTGGTCTGTTGGAGCCCTCTGGAACGGGCTGGAACTGCTCCTGTCCAGCACAGGACAGCCCTGACCTCCCCTCACAGAGGCTGCCTGCAGCCCTCTCTGTCAGCACCTCTGCACAAACACCAAACCCAGGAACCCAGCCCTCAGAAGGGGCTCACAATAGGAAACGCCATTTAATGGATGGGTAAAACACTTTGATGGTGCCCATGAACTGTCAGGAGCTCCTTCACAGTGTCCACTCAGCATCAA
The DNA here is from genome assembly GCA_013397315.1 of Donacobius atricapilla. Taxonomy (NCBI): domain Eukaryota; kingdom Metazoa; phylum Chordata; class Aves; order Passeriformes; family Mimidae; genus Donacobius; species Donacobius atricapilla. The sequence goes on along the minus strand of WBMY01014673.1, from coordinate 560,808 downwards.
CAGCTGGAGGGCACTCCTCCAACACAGCCTGAGCTGAGCCTCAGGACAGCTCAGGACACTGCTTCCTCCCTGGGTTTCCAGCCGCAGCTCTGCCCTCCTCCTTAGGAGGAGATGGAATCAAAGAGTCCACTGAGGGGGCTTGGGGCTCCCTGAGACTGCTGCAGGGCTTTAGCTTCTGGTTAGGATGGGTCAGAGGTGCTAAATGCTTCTCCAATGTGTTTTGGTTTGGGAGAGCCCTGGCAGGTCATATGGTGGAGACAAAACCATAATGTGCATTTTTGCAGTGAGAGATAATAAAGCCTTTCATGTGAGCAAGCATAGACCTTTCCATAGTCCTATGGGGAAAAAAAAACCCCAGCCTCTGGCCAACCTATTCACACAGACCTAGACTTGCTTAATGCAAAGTATTTTCTCTATAATCACCCTCTTATATCCCCCATCTCCAGATTTTAAAGAAGGAAAACTAGCAATGCTCCATGGAAAATCTGAGTCAGCTATACCTGTCTAATGCATTTTCTCTCTCAGGAAAATAAAATCGTTTCAGAATTGCTTGAAGGGGCAAACGTCTACTGTTGGACACAAGCCAAGCATTTTAGCTTTGCACAGGGCTGCCAAGCTACAAGTCTCTTCATCCACAGCTACTAATACAGCTTGCTCAGTCATTGCTCCCCTGCTTTGGGAGTGGTGAGGTTTAGGGGAGCAGTTAGCTGTGCACTACTTGAGACACATTAAAGGGAAGGCAAGAATGAAAGTAAATAGGAAACTGTTCATATTGCCTCCTTTCTTCCCTTCCCCTCTGCCCAAGTCTGCAAAATGAAACCCAGGAAAAACCCCAGCTTCATTGTTTGCTAGTAAATACTAGATAAATAAAATAGAAATCTTCGTAAAAATTCCTAATTATTTTCTTGTCAGAACTATGAACTTTTCTTATGGAAAATAATGCAAGTTCACTTGGTGTCTAATGGGTTAAATGCAGTTTTTTGAGGGTGGAAAAATTATTTCAGCTGAGAGAATAGTTCCCAGCTATGCTTTTGTTACTTTCCTGCAACTGCAAATAAGAACAAATAAAAAAAAAAATTTAAAAGGCAGACCAGTGATTTCTCAAATAAGCAGTTAAGTTCAAAGGCTTTGTTGGAAACTTAGATGGATTTTGGAAAGGAGCTTAAAGAGTTGGAAGAGAACAGGAGTGTTTAGCTGATTTGCTGAGTTATTTTAGCTCCATCGTGGAGCTAGGGGGAGTATAGCAGGAACATGATGATTTAACAGAAAAAATGAAAGCTTTACAGATGTTCAGAAAGTCTGCCTTCAAACCAAAAGCAATACATTGGCCCAGCTGTAGATATCCTGAATCAGCTCTGGCTGAAACTGAAATTCTACCAAGAGGAAAACATATCACCCTGAGCCGAGATAACTCCAACAGACTGAGAAACTTCATGTTTTCGGGAGCAACATGGAAAGGAGAGAACTGGGAGAGCAAAATCTCTCTGAAGAGTACAAGGAACCCTTGGCCACACTTCAGCATACCAATGCCCCTCATACTTCAGACATACTGACCCAAGGGAGAGAAAACGTGGAGCCAGCACACAGAGTAGACTGCCCACGTGTTTGTGTTGTAGCCTGGTGTTATCAGGGATAACTAGCCTCACCTCATGCTCCACCAGCACAGCACCTACAGGTAATTAGTTAAAATCTCAAGGATATGCATTTTGATCCTTATGACATCCTTTTTTAACTACAAAAGTAGCATCTACCCCTACCATACTGGAATACTGGGCATACAGGAATATTGGGCATACAGGATGCACAATGAGAGGTAAAACTTAGACTGCATAAACTTTGCAATGTTTGACCTTCATTTTGCACAGATTTTAACAGACAGGTCTCTCTGTGCCTTCATTAGTCATCTGTCTCTGATGCATTTGGTGTCAAGGCCCTGCCTGAGATAAAAATGCATTTCTGAAGTGTTTAGAGACAGCAGTACTGTAGCTGAAGTTTCAGGAGTCCTGACCTAAAATTCTCCACAGTCACCCTCAAGTGGGGATGGAGATTATCTGAGCAGTGCTTTTGCTTTGTATTTCTAAACATTCTGACCTGACATTCAGCAAAATTAAGGCTTTTGAGAAGCAATAGGGAATGTTGTAGGCAGCAAGCTGTCATATTTGAAAAGTAACATATTGCACTCCAAAGTTACTGTGAACTCTCTTGATTTGTCTGAAATGCACCTACTGAAATAAGAACCATAAATAGCCAACAAATCAGAAAAAGGCCGAAAGAAAAACCACCATGATTTGCCCTTGGCTAACGTAAACTCATATATTAAAAATGTACTACTACAGCTTGTCATGTTGGATTCTTTTTCTGCTCTCGGTCTCTTCAAGCCCCTCTCTTTTTTGTAAGATTGGAGTGCCTTCCAGTTTACTAAGGTATCACCTTTGCAATTGCCTTGCAAGGAAAAAAATGCATCTGGGGATCTCAGGTCAACACATTAAAGGAATTCCACAAGATTGTGGAGAAGGTCAGTGCCCTTGACTTCCTTGGTTGGAGAACCAGGTACTGCAACCCCATGTGGCATGCATTATTTCTAGTAAATCTGGAGCTCCTTGATGACTGAGAATTCAAGCAAAGAATTTCTCATGAGCCCTTGGGAGAACTGCTGGCTTAGCCAATATCTACTACATTCACAATCACATGGATATTCTTGCCAGCTATATTTCTTTGAAGATGTGCCAGTACGGGCAGTATTAAAGGGACACATCAGGTTTTTAGTCTTTTAAGACTGTTAACTCTTGCTAGCTCTGTTAATGTTTCCCATGAAAATTGCTAGTCCTCATTTGTAAATCTGTGAGTCATTAGGCAAGTACATCACATTTACATCAAAATTTTGCATGCCTACATGCTGTGTGGATGTTTATGGGAGCTATAGCCAGATGTATTGATTGTGTATACTGCAGGTAGGATTGATTTTAACATTTAAATATGGCACTGAACAAGAAAGCAGAAAACCACAACTTCTGTCTAATTTAGGAATACAGCTGTTCCTTCCAAGTCTCTGCAGGGTCTGTGGCACTTACTCACGTACAATGCATTTACACCACCCTTTGTTCAACTCCAATTCAAGAATGAAGGGCCCAAATCTGAGCACTATCTATTCCGTCCTGCGAGGGGTACCCTGCAAGCCTCGACATTCACCTTAAGACCTAAAAAGTTAATATCTGAAGTGCTGTAAAAGTCTTGTGGAAGTCCAGACAGTGGTCAAGCTGACCCTAATAGAGCAGTTCATATGGAAGAGCCAGGTCTCCAAAAGAGCAAATGGCTTTAGGTCAAGATTAAGATGCAGATTTCCTTGCTGAGGCCCACAGGTGCATAGGGATGTGAAAGTGAGGAAGCAGTATCAGGATTTCTTCTCTCTGAGAGCAGCAGTTTTGAAGAATTTAATTTCCCATCCTGCAGGCTGTTTGGTGTGAGAATTTTTTGGTAGCCTGTAAGGGCTGTGTGAAAGTCCTCTCATAACTTTTAAATTAGTTGGATGATATCAACAATTCCAAACTAAAAAAACCCCCAACCAATGATTTTAAATAAAATTCTGAGTGCCTGTTTCTTTCCCATCTATGTCCATATCCCTTGCACTCCCTCTGCTATTACAGAAGGAAAGTAAATTAGATAAAAGCTAAACATGAGCCAGCTCTCTGACTCAGCCATTAAACCACATGTTGTAAGGGTTCAGGGGAAGAATTCTCAGTTGTACCACGAAAAGAGATAGTTTATTAGTTTCTACAGGTTTCCAAAAATGAAACAGATTGATCTGGAACTAATCTGAAACTCATGCAAGGGCCTCAGCAAAATTACAGAAACAACTAGAAGAACAATTTAGAAAACTTGCTTTCCTAAAACTGCAGACTTAAAGAAAATAATTTTCCAAGCCTTTCACCAGAAATATTATTAGCTAGTAAAACTTTCAGAGCACCAGTAATTATGAGTACTGCTTGGTGAATCCAGCCATCTGGTTCAGGATAAATATGCCATTACAGAAATAAGATTTCTGTGGTCAAGAAAACCCTAAAACAAACCCAGCTAAACAGAGGTTCATTGAATATTTCCTAATGATTCCTCTTTTTCTTTGTTTAGCTTCATTTTCCACTGTTTCTCAAAGGTCTCATGAACAAAGAATTTCATTATAAAATTACCCAGGATCATGTCAAAATATCAGTTAAAGACCAAATGAAGACCAAACTAAGTAAATATTATAGTTAGCCTCATAAGCACCGAGTGGCTGCCTGCCTGGGTGGGGAAATCCCATAGACACAGTAAATCTCTTGTTTATCTTACAGAAATGAAAACGTAGGAGGAATAGATGGCCCTTTGGAATTACATGCTAACAAAAAACACAAAAAAATTCATTGGACTACAAATTTTTATTGGTTGCTCTGTTTACATACACTAGAGGCCAGAAGAGGACAAATGCCTTAACAATACAAATGTAGTCTGGTCTCTTGTTTTTTATACTACAAGGGCAACACATTACTCTCTCGTCTTGGAAAAAGCCCTTTTGCCTCTAAAGGTCTACTCTGAAAGGGAGAAGTTCTTCTTCCCTGGTTTTTCTTCAAGTACATGGTATATAATTACTGAATGGCATCTACGGAATGGAAGCTTTTTCTTCCAGGGGTATTTGTCCCCTTGTGCTGTGACATCAAGGTTTACAATTCCCTCAAAGGTAGCAACTTCACCACCTTGCATAATTGGTGGGAAGGAGCCAGGTGAATCATTCTTTCAGGATTTTCCCCAGAGTGATCACGTTTAAGGAGCCATTATACTCCAACTGAAATAAGACAATTTCCCTCTCTTCTTGCCAGAATAGAGCCTGATAATTCCTACTCCACCATAGAAAACTATAAATCCCCATACTTAACTCCTTCAACATTATAAGGAGTAGTTTAATTGTGAAATAGTAATGTTTGGGGCAGGTTGTGTTCAAGAGACATCTTTAAGAAATAATTAGAGAGATTATCTTAAAATAAGGTTGTGAATCAGTAAATAAAGGGTGAAAAATAAAGTAATTGTCTGGCAGTACAAATTGAAATTATTATAACAGGTGAATAAAAAGTGGGAGCTGACATCTTCATTCCAAATAGGAGACAATAGAAAAGATCAGAGTTTGCAAATAAAAAGAAGCAATCACCAGTGCAGTAATCCAAAAGAAAAGCAAGTGAAATCTTCAAAGGGTAAAAAAACTCCCAGGGTCTGAAGGGGTAAAAATGTGTTTCTGAAGCCCAGGCAAAAAAGCGTGTGTCCCTCACATTCTGTTGATTTTGTAATTTTCACAACAGCATGGCTGCTGGCTCCCAGAGGCAATGCCAGCCTCGGCTCCAGAGGGGCTGACAGAGGTACCCAAAGGTCACCGAAGCAGCAGGCATTGTCAGGTGGTGGGCAGGACTGGAAATACACGGCTGTGTGCGGTAGATCACATTGTTGAGACAGCTGAACTTACAATTATTCCTGCACATGGACACCCATGTTTCCCAGTCACGTACTGGATCACTCTAATTAACCACTCTGTGTTCTCCCAACTGAGAATCTAAAATAGAGCTCTTTACATTGCACTGTGTTCTTAACCGTAAGTACCATAACTAGCAGTTACCGTGCCCGCTCCTCTGGGCTGGTCTTCCTCAGCTGGTCTCCAAGAGTTTTTACCAGACCTTGCACATAACATTGCTCTCTGTGAACTCTGGGCTGTTTTCTTGAAGTCTTTGTCATGCTGAGCCCTATGGGGTATAGCAAACAAAATTCTTAGGGATGTTTTAGAGTGGGCATAGTCAGACTAAATAACTCTAGCAATATTCAGCATACTAAACATCTTTATTTATCAATATACCACTTAGAGGCTTCCTATTTAGCTTTAACTGGAGAGCATCTCATCATGACACCTTTGGTCTAAAGACTTAATTAATCTTAAAACCACAAAGTAGGAAGTTGTATAACACTCAGAAAACAAAATAGGCATGATTTGCCATTTGTGATCAGCTCAGTGTCTGTCATTAAGTTAATTCAAAGTACGACATAAAGTATGGTTTCAACTTTGTAATTATTATTTTAATTAATCCTAATATTTCTCTATATTTGGAAACATAACTGACTGAAATATTCTCTTTCTAGTAATCAGATGCGGGGAAGAGAATAAAAGTGACATATCTTCAAAGGAGAGGTTGATTTTTAAAGCATGAAATGCAATTTAGAAAAGATGTCTCAAGAAGAAATGTTGCATTGGTCACATGCAACTAGCACTGTACCTTGTCAGGATTTATGAGGAAAACAACTTTATTTGATATGTCTGAATTTGGAGCCATGCTGCTGCTGTTGGCTTTCGTCTGAAGGACATTGAATCAGAAAAGCAGGAGAAGGAGAGTATTTGCTACATCCTACCAGCCTTTTTCTAGAGAAGCTCTGTGAAAAACCCTTTGCCCTTCATTTCTGGCCTGAGCCTTAGAAGACAGCAAGAAACAGCAGAGCCATTGCGACCCAGGAGCACTTGGTGTTATTTCTGCTCTCTTGTGCTGGCATGCAGCTGTGCCCAGAAGAGCAATGTTGTCATTGCTTGCTCTACAGTTACTGCATAAACTTTATTTGCTGTTTAATGTATAACTGTGTGTTCACTGTGTAAGCCTGTTCAAACAATATAAAGACAGTACAAAAAGCAATAAAGGTCAGATGAATGTGAGGGGGTCCTTCTGAAAGTGCCATGGATACCATTAGATTTTAATAGGTAAGGACATTAAGCTCACATTAGCTATCTGTGTCATAGATTAACTCAATTAATTAATTCATGCCCAGCTGATGAAGCTTATTAGGCAATGACAGTCTACTCTGTACAAAGAAGCTCTTCTTTAGCCAGCTAAGAAGGCAGATGACATTTTCACTACCGTGGAGATGATTTTTAAATTAAACTTTTAAACTTCTAAAGAGAGCAATAAGGCAAATATGGATCACTGAGAAGAAATTGCAGAAAAATGTAGGATTTTTGAGAAGGTCGAATTCCCATAATTAGTAGATAACTAGGGCCTCTACTTCTTTGGTACTGAGATGGCTTCCACAGACTCCAGCTGGTCAGAACAGAGGCATTCACATAGGATGAAATAGATCCAGGAAGTCTCATAGCAGAAAACCTGAAGAGAGAATCAGGAAACTCAAAAGCAAATCTGCAGCTCCCAAAGAATGGACATCCTACCTCTGGCTGTTTTGGGGTCAGAGTGCAGGGGCCTGAAGGGCATGAAAGATTTTGTGCCAATGTGGAAAATTATGATCAGGGCCTTTTCTGTGAAGGTAACTGAGAGGCGGGGAGGGAAAGGAGGGGCAGGGGAAAGATGGAAATATTTAAGGGATAAAGATGCTTTGCCACCTCTGAGACCATTTAACCCTTCCCAGGAAGACCATCTGACACTGCAGGAGCAGCTCAGGTACGGGAGAAGAGAGTTTCTTCCCCTGGCACACCTTCCTAAGGTTTCTGCTGCAGCTAAAGACTCCTGCCACAGTGCAGCTTTCACCCAGTGCCTATTTGCCTAAAGTCACACACACAGATGCACACACTGCTTAATGTTACTCACTGGGTTCAGACCCACCAGTTAAATCAATCTACCTTCTGACCACATCTCCCAGGTCCCTTCTTACGCCTAGCTCAGAATTATCCATCCTAAAGCCCCATCCTCTTAAGGATAAAAAAGAAAAGCTGCTTAGCAATAACTGCATTTTTCTGGAAGAATGATGCATATAAATATCCACTTTCTACTCTCAGTTTCTTTCATCATGTATCACCTGAATTTCAGACCACAAGCTGAGAAGAATTGAGAACATATGACATTCCTGCCTGTATATAAACTCGTGATACATACAGGGCACAGCCAAGACAAAAGTCTTGACAGATTCTATGATTGTTGCATGGAGACACTACTTGTAGCTGCTTCTTTACTGTTGCCATCTGATCACCTGTAGGCAGCTTCCCTTTTTGTGCAACTCCATGTTACCTTTCTACTGCAGGAATAATTATCTGCATTTGGACCCAGAGTACTTCACGATCATCTTTGCCTAAAGCTCCTATTCCCAATACCTGTGCAGTAGTGCTGACTGGTCAAAACATGGAATATCTGGTAGCTGATCTGCAAATATTAAAGAACAGAGAGAAAATAGGAAAGAACAGAGGGAGCCCTCACTGGCATCACACTATGCTGGAACAAACACATGGAAATTCCTGATGGAGCTCAAGGTGAAAAGGTTGACTTTGTGGTATCCTCAATACCTGTAAATAATATTAGGATGTTGCACTTTGCAATTATTCCTTACATCTTGTGCTTCTGGTAGGGGATAGAGTCCTGGTGAGCTAACAGCGTCTACAGGAGAAAGAGGGGTTTTTACCCAAGAGGTTAGAAGGTTTCCAGGTAAGAACACTCAAGGGGTCCAACATGCTTTTACTGTATGGGAAAGGTGGCACTGCATGAATTACCGTTCCACTGGTCCTTCCCTTTCTCTTTGCTAACAACTGGAGGAGCACTACCAGCTGGTTATTGCCAGGGATGAGATGGGAACTGTAAAAAAGTGTTATGTTTCCTGTCTAAGGGCAACAAAGGATATAAATTATGTGCTTTAGACACCTACAGATTCCACATTGCAGTCCATCATCTTACAGGCTTCTCTGGTTTCTTGTTGGTTTTCTTCCGTTTCAATTTTACTGGAAATCTCCCTTCTTGATCCTAAACAGAAATACAGCCTTCTTCCTGCACTTGTTTTTTCCATATGTGAATTTAATTTATTGAGCAAACAACTGCACATTTCACATTACTACATCACCTGCCTCTGCTTATATTGCCTGAGTGCAAAAGACATGGGGCCTCCTCTGACTGACTGAGGTGATTGATTTCCATCTCGTAGCTGGGACCAGCTCCTCTCTCACACCTATCAATAGTGTTCTCCTTAAACACACCTGAAGATAATAGAAAAAAAAAAAAAGCAAACAGGTTTCATAACAACACTATTAAAAATATTTCATAGCAATTGATTACTACAATATTCTATGCATCAACTGTGTCAACTATTCCTTGTACTTTCATGGCATTCAGGAGTTTCAGTCACCAGAAGCAGGACTCAGCTGTGCTGAGTGTGTGTGGGATGGGAGCGTTTCCCCTTGGAGGCAGGTTGGTGCCTGTACATAGTCCTCCACACCCTTCCCTATTTCCCACCCGCCTCATCCCCAGATCTGCTTCTGAGTGAATGAAACACCGTGCCAGAGCAGTACTGAAACAAGTAGTTTCAGATTTGCCCCTTGGATGAAAAACATTGTCAGAAAACCACTTTTCATTTTCTCAGTAAATGAGCTGAAAGTTTCTCCAAGAGATCAGCAGGTTTTGTCTGATCCTAGCTGAAAAGCAGCACATAACTGAGCTGAAGGAGATATTGTAAGAGCCAGGCAACATTTTAAAGAAACTTCTAAAATACTGTTCCAGTTCAGAAGCTATCAAAATTAAATGCTTTAGTTTTTCATCTAAAAAGTATTTGGGGAGAAACTATTCAGCAGATTCAGCAAAAGCTTCAGAAGTTGTTCTGGGCAACCTGACGCAACATGTCTGGATGAAGATGAGTTTTGACAGGAGTATTTCACCCTCTTCACCATACAGCTGACCTTCCCCTAACTAGAAATTCTCTCAGCTTTTGTGAAAAAAGAAACACAGGCAATATCTACATTATTTGCTGTTGCTCAGGAATGACTATCTGTCCCTGATCTGGTTAATGTTTATGACAGAGTCTGGGTTTGTGACATTGTTCAACAGCTGAAAGAATATGAAGAACAGGACAGACCCTGTGCATTGGAGATAATTGACTAGAGCAGGAATAAATGTCTTCAAAAAATGGCCGTATTTAGAAACAGCTACTGAGCATCAGATCTTTCACAAACTGAAACCTTCAGAGCCCCAAAAATCTGACTTTACCTTTCAACTTGCCATCTCCAGTCACCTCCATGCTACCATCTCCCAGAAGAAATGGAGGAGTAATAAAGAAGGTAGAAAGTAAATATAAAACCATATAAGTCTTATTATAAGCAAATCAAGACTAGCAATAAACTTGGCATGAAAATGCATTTTTACTGCATAGGAGATATTTCAAGCCATTTTTTCTTCACCAAAAGACATAGGGTAACTCCTGTCTGCTAATATCAGTGTGCTATTCGGCCAGATTGCGTTGGATGTATCTGTACATTACCTGGTTACTTGTGGTGATGATCAAGACTAGCTGGATCTTTTTGCTACGTGTCCATGATCACCATCATGTAAATAGTTGCAAAGTATACTCAATGTCAGCTAAAAACTGAGCTAAATCAATGCTGAATTTGCACAATGGTCTGTTTAAGTATTATGAAATACAGAAATTCATGTGGCACTGAAAAATACATCTCAAGACCCTCTGTGCAGATATCTTTATATTTTCCTTCAGGAAAGGCACCTTCTTGAAAAAAATGCTGGATATTGCTTCTTTCAAGAATATGAATACTTGAAAGTGCTTGGAAGTAGGACTGAGGCCTCAGAGTTTTACCTCTGGAGAGATGTCATGTCAAATCAGTGTCAGTGGAGCAGGACTCCACCAGTCCCATATTTCACCAAAAAGCACAGCACAGCTTTTTGGCATTTCCTGGCATTTCCTAACTGCAGGAGCTGGCAGTTAATGCGTCCCACTGAGGCACCTGGCATGTGACAGCTCTTCCAAGACTTCCAGGTTTTATCACCTGCAGTATCCCATTTTTGAGGTGTCTAAGTGCATAATAATCACTACATATTGTGGATGAGAAAAAAAAGGAGATTCTGGGGCAAGAGAAGACAGTGCAAATGCTGGAGCAATCAGCCTAACACATTGGAGATGGTAGACCTATGGGGTTTAAAATCAAGCTAAATAATAAGCTAGTTTTCCATTTGCTAGGTATTTGTGTGTAAATCTTCCTTTTCCTAGCCATTTCAGAGAAATCTAAAGGTATCTGATCAGAGGTGATACAATTTTAAGGAGAGATCTGAAAGCAGAAAGCATTTCCACAGGACATGTACAGAAGTTGATAACCCTTGAGGAACTTCCAAGTTTAAATCTCATATGGACCATATATCACAGTTCAGGGCAAGAGGTGTGCAGAAATTTTAAACCTGCAGAAACCTAGGACCTTCCTTTGGTGAAAGAAGCAACCAAAATAAAGATCTAACACTGAGTATGTTCAGACCACATAGTTTTAGAGCATAGAAGCAACAGTTTCACTGAATCTTCCTCTTTCCTATGGTTCTCCATAGTGAATAATTGCAAACAGACACAGAGAGGAAAGAGATTTGTCCACATAAAAGGCAAAGAACTGTCAACATTTGTTCTCAGATGCACTCAGATATATTGTGTATTCATGGCTCAAGAATGAAGAACATAAATCTACTCAATAATAAATGTATATGTGTATGAGGAATGAGTGTATACTTGAACATTTTCCAAACTGTGTTTTCCTGTGCCAAAGGATTTTATCTCTAATCAGAGATAGCTCTCCCCACTGCAATCACTCAACTTCATCTTGGGAAATGCTTTAGTATGTCCTGAGAGCAGACAGCAAACAATCAGACCTGTTGAGACTCTTGCAGTCGTGTGTTTTGCACACATGCTTCTTGCACATTTAGAAAGTAAATGGAATTAAATCCCAACTTCTTGAACCCCCCATTAAGGATACATATGAAAACTTACCATCTTAATGGACTTATATGAATGAAAATGGCCATATCAAATATTTCTTTCACTGCAACTTTTAAAATAGCTCATTCAAGGTTCACCAGTTTCCATCTCTCCACCACGTAGGCTATCAGAAAGTGTATCATTAGCAGGCCTGAATTACAGGCAGGTCTAGAGAAATCAAGGCAGCTACATGGATTCCTGCTGAGATTCAGGCAGCACTGGGAACCGTCAAGGTCTCTGAGAAGAGCACAGACCTGTGCTGTGCTGCAAGTCTGAGCACAGGCAGCACCACGGAGGGGTATTAGCCACCTGCCATGGCTGTGGTGTGCTGAGGGCACGTCAGATGGCCCACCAGATTTGTTTGCTCTCAGTGTGCATTTCGTGTGCTGTGCTCTGGCAGAGCCTGTGCCTGGGCAGCCAGGAGGGAGCCTGCCTGCTGCCTGCTTCCCTTGTGCTGGCTCTGCCGGCGCATCCCTGAGGACCAGGAAGATGACATCTTCCCAGGAGCTGAGTGTTTCAGCCTCTGGACTCATATGGTGAGAAGCAGAGGGCAGTTTCCTGCAGGATGAAATGCAAACCTGCAGTGCAAGTGGAGACTGGGACTCCTGAGAGCATGGCTTCACAGTCATTTTTTGTTATAAATGTAGAATAATTTATGTTGAAAGACACCTCCAATGTTGGAAGGTCATCCAATCCCACCACCTGCTCACAGCAGCACCAGCCTGGAATCTAGCTCAGGTTGCTCAGGGCCATGTCCAGCCAGATTTTGGTTGTCTTCACGGACAGCAGTTTCACAGCCTCACACAGAGATGTGGCCTTGTATTTCACCTCCCTGTGAACACTCCTTCCCATAGATCTCATTGGCGTTTCCCTTGCTGCAGCTTGCATCCCATGTCTTGCTCACTACCACTGAGCACCTCTGACTCCATCTGCTCTCTAACAGAGACCATTATGTGGGAAAGGACATCAAGCGCAGTCTCTCCCTTGCCCTTCTCTTCTCCAGGCTGAAAAAGACCTGTTCCCCTGCCCTCTCCCCACCTGTCCTAGGCTCCAGACCCCAGAGACCATCAGCCATCCTGGAGAGATGGCACGGATGCAGGGTTTTGAGACATCTCTGGAAGCAGCATCCTGTACTTTGGTCAGGTTAAAGCAACTGTGCAACCACAGCCTAAGAGAAAGAAGCAGACTCCCAGCCAGATTTTGGAAGTCATAGAACATGACTCTCCTCGGGACCTGGAAGGTCTTGACTGCATTGCAGAAAGAAACTGATGCTAAGACTGGCAATAAGGGAAGGGATTCACTGCAGGGGCTCAGGGGACAATACTGTGTGTGCATTCCCTCATTGGAACTGGAACTCCTGTCTGAGCAAGACATTCCCCCTTGGGGTGAGCCCAGACCTACTGTGTGGGGCTGGTAGGGGGCAAGACCAATGCACAGCATTAAAGCAAAGAAGAAGGAACTTTAGGGTGGAGGTCTGCTGCATTCTCATTTGAAAGCACAGGAGAAGGCACTTGACACAATTGTACTTGGTCTGTATTGGCACTTGTTCCAGCAAGTCACTACTGAGGTCTAGAGAAATCAAGGCAGCTACATGGATTCCTGCTGAGATTCAGGCAGCACTGGGAACCGTCAAGGTCTCTGAGAAGAGCACAGACCTGTGCTGTGCTGCAAGTCTGAGCACAGGCAGCACCATGGAGAGGTGTGAGCCACCTGCCATGGCCGTGGTGTGCTGGGGGCACATCAGATGGGGGCACTTGTTCCAGCAAGTCACTACTGAACTGTTCCATGTAACCATGAGTGCCATTCCTCCTGAAACACAGAGCTCCACATATTAAATATAGCCTGGCAGGGGAGAGAGGGATGCAGCTTTCACTGGCTCCACGCCGACATTTACTCTCAGCGCTATCATAGGAGGGACTCTGTGCTCTCTGCACTCCAGAGGGCATCATCAGAACAGCAACAACCCATTGTGTTTTAAAAGAGCTTGTAGGGAAATTAGTTAAATATTTTAAAAATATGAAATTGTTTCTCTACTAGAGAAGCAAGCATACAGATCTTCTAATTTAAATAATTTATTCTTTCCGGACTACAGACAGCCTGATTTCAAGGGAAGTCATTCTGAATGACTCTTGTTAATGTTGTTAATCTACAAAATAAATGAGACAGTATTATTAAGATCTTTCAATAATAATAATAATAATATTTATTAATAATAATAGTAATAATCCTTTAAAAACTCCACAGTAACATGGGGTTCAAAGTAATAAGACACCTAATGTTGCCAACGAAGAGGACCAAAAGGAAGGATTGCTGTTTTACAGAATACTAGAGCAGTGCCTACATAAGCCTACCACCTGCATAAAAAGAGAGCTACAAGTTCCTGTGCATCATTTTCTGACGTCAAATATTGAAACAGAGTCTCAGCAAATTTCAGGATGGCTTACATGATTGGATGAAACAGTTATATAGATGATGAAAAAGAAAACAGGTATCACATTGGATATAACATTGGAGATTGATCTAGATAAGATTTTATTTACTTCATTTTCCCTCTTGCACTCCCATACAAATGTCAGCAGGTGAATGACAATTCCAATTGCAAGAATAAACTGCTCTTAAATAAAGTCATATTAAGTCAATTGGTTTTACCTTCACTTTTTTTTTGTAACTTTACTAATAGCTGCACTTTTGTGCTTGTATTTTTCTCTCAGTGCACGTGTTATTCATCTTCAGTCTGATTATGTTTTAGATAACTTCTGTAACCTCAGAGGCTATTTTCATTCGTTGGTTTACAGAAAAACAGACTGCATGTGCCCAGTTTCTTTTTTCAGTCTGTAAACTAGCAGTCTGAAAAACTTCCACTGAACCACTCTGCTTACCTTTGCACAGGTAAAAGGCACCCACAGAAGAGAAAGAAATAGAAGCCAGGAAGGAAAGGATTTGCAAAAGCTCCAACAGCCCTAAATGCATAGAACCTTTCATGCTGTACCTACTGGTAGTTTCAGATGTGCAGGCATACAGGCTGGAAAAGAGAGAAGAAATGCTTCCATTCATCGCTAACCCCTGAGGAATGGCCCAGAGGAAAATCCTTCCAGAACATTTATTCTGCTATTGTAAAGCTTTTCCTTCTGAAAGGTTTCTTCTTTAACATGTACTACGAGAAAAGGCATTTTCTTTACAAGAAGGACACTGAGATGCTTCAGCCTGTCTGGAGAAGGGCAATGGAGCTGGTAAAGGGTCTGGAGCACAACTTTTATGAGGAGCAGCTGGAGGAGCTGGAGTTGTTTATGCTGGGCAAAAAGAGGTTCAGGAAAAACCTGATCACTCTCTACAATTACCTGAGAGCAAGCTGCACCAAGGTGGGGGTGTTGGCCTCTTCTCCCAAGGAAGAAGTGATAGAAAAAGAGGCAATGGCCTCAAGCTGTGCCAGGATATTAGGAAACATTTCATATCAGACTGGATATTAGGAAACATTTCTTCACCAAAGGGATTATGAACAGTGGAACAGGCTGCCCAGGGAAGTGTTGGCATTACCATCTTTGGAGGTACTTAACAGACATACGTATCTGGCCCTTAACAACAACATTTAGTGATGAAGTTCACAGTGGGTGGGTTAATGGTTGGACTTGATGATCTTGGATGTATTTACCAACCTAAGCAATTCTATGATGTATAGCACCTTTCTCTTTGAATCCCCTACCTCCCAAGGGGATGCTCATCCTGGATGGAAGGTGTTCACTGGGGCACTGACCTGTGAGCTGTTTCAATCCCTCAGTCAACCCACACTAGCACAGTCCCTGGGGCTGCCCCTCTGTGGGTGCTGCAGGAGCACACCCCTACGGGGGGTCATGTAAAACACAGGTGGCCTGACCACATGGGTCCAGCTCTGTGTGAGAACAGGCTCTGGTGTCCTGACCTGCCCTTCCCTGTCTGCCTTTTGGCAGTGCTTGCACCATGTGCCAGCCCACACTGGGAGTACAAGGCAACAGTTTGTCCTTCAATCCATCGCTGCGTGAGGCACTAGGTGACACCACTCTGGCTGAGGTGTGCTGGGTCCTGGATGCACATCTCTGCCATCATCCTGCCATCCCTATAGCAACCCCCAGCCACTACAAACATCAGAACTGCAGCTTTAATTTTAAAAGGGATGTCCCCAGAAATTGGCCCTTATTAATGGCGATGCAGGTAATTAAGAAATAGTGTACCATTTAAAAAAATATGCCAAACAAAGACAATAGTCTTTAATAAATAAAGACAAAATTCTGGTATAGAGGAAGCAAAATCCCTCATTGAAAAATACTAAATTGAGATCTGGCTGCAGCATGCATCCAAAGCTGTCTTTTCCTTAGGCTCATGTCTAGTATTATGCATATGTTTCATTTTACTCACTTCAGTTACTTCTACTGAATGAACTCATGCATTTTACAGAACTTAATGATGCATGTGAAGTATTTCCCAGAGTGAGCAGCTAGATTACCATCAGGAGGATGTGTAGAAATGCAGGGGACTCTTAGAACTGTTCAAAGAAAAGGCCGGCTCTGGCCATGAATATACAGCAAAAATCAGGTGCCCGCCTAGAAAAATTGTCTTCACTGTTTACTCTGCACCGTTCCTAAAGTAATAATGCTTGTCTGTCCTGGTTAATGTTTTCTAGAGGACATTTTGCTTTCATAATGCTATTCAACTGTATAAATAAGAGAGGGAGCTGCAGGGTAATCCTGGTGAAGACAGCAGGATCCTTGGAAGCTGCTGTAAGTAGCGATTTATTTGCTTCCTATAGAGACTTTAGAAGTGTCTCCTCTTGTTGAAGGCAAACAGTTTTAAAACTTTTCTAGGGTTTTATCTTATACTGAAATCTGTCCTATATAATGAAGTTTTTATTGTGTCACCTGGATATAAAGGACATAGACATCACAACTGAGGCAATGAGTTGCCTACACATTGTCAGGTCACTGGAAGAAGGAGTAAGAACCTAAAAGCAGAGCAGAGTGTCTTGACAGAAAGCAAGGTGGTCTCTGGAGCCAAGAAATCCTAAAAGAGGGACTTTCCCTGATGTACCTTCTGGAAGAAATAGGCCCTGATTCATTAAAAGCCTGAGGATTGGTGCTTAGAACATTTTTTAATATGTTGGTGCTTCTTTTTAAATAATTCTGATGATTTTTATACTGAAGGTCTACAAGAAATACCATTGCTTAGCAAATGGTGTATCTAATGTCTACTTCCCTTTTAGATGAGAAATTATTGAGGTAATCATCAGATTACAGGCCCACTAAGAGGGAAGTGGAGAAACTGGTGATTTTCATATGTTCAGAAGATCATAGTGAGGTCGACATTTTTAATGAGCCAGAAACTGGGCTGTGGTCAGGTGTACACTGGAATGTAGAAATGGAAAACCTGGTCTGTTCTTGCAGAGAGAAATCCCCTCTACCCTAAACACTGCACTCATTCTTTTTTGTCTACTTTTTATTCTCTTGGCCTCAGTGATGCTTCATCCCTGAGTGTGTGCAGTAACTCAGGTTCAACAGCAAGTACTCATGGTGGCCTGGTAGAAGAGTGAGAGCTCATGTTCACCTGTTTCCAGGTAAAAGGAGGCTTAGAGGTGGGTGTTGCCACTTTCTGTGTGAGTTCTCCAATGCTAAGCTGGCTCACAGAAGATACAAAAAAAACCCACAAAACAGCGCTGTGAACAGTCACATACATTTCTAAAAGATAATGTAAACTAAGCTTCCACATTTCTGCTCCAAAAGGAATTACTTCTAATGAAATATTCACAGTGGTTGGATTCTCTGAACAATCCAATGCCCTTGGCTTCTGTTTGCAATCTCCTCAGGGGCTCAGGTAGAGAGGTATCAAAACTGAATGACAAGAGAGGTGACTGTCTAGATGATTAGTCTGGAATAAGCCCTGAACCTATTCAGGTGAATATGATTAACTATGCAGAGCTTTCTGGCCAGCCAGGAAAGCACACGTGGGTTTGGGGTGATCCTCTGAATAGGTGGTCCTGGACAGTAGGCTTCTGAGGTCACATTCTCACACACAGATATGGCTAGTCAAGTCTTTCTTTTGTGATTTTTTTTGTGTGCTTGGGTGATTCTTTTTACAAGTCTGTGAGTAGCTGATATTTCAGCTGATGTTCAGCAGACACCTGGTGGTTGTGGCGCTGTAACTTGATGTCCCCAGTGCCCCCACCGTGCTGCTTTCAGGAAACAAATTTCTCAGATTTCCTTCTTCAGAAACAATCACGAGGGAAGCAGCACCATCTGGTGAGCAAACAGCTTCTCTATTTATACCTTCATATGTTTTTGAGTAGTGCAAATTTTCATGTTGTCTGAAGTGAGACTATCAGTGAGGACCCCTTATGGGAGTAATATGGGATGAATATTCATCTCCTGGAATATTACATGGGACTCTAAAGGCAGAAGAGGTTCTCCAGAATCTCTTCAAATCAGAGAGACAGAAATCAGCCCTAAAATGGACAAAATAGCTATATCCACAAAGAAGCAAGTTCCATCAATCAGAAAACTCAGTCCAGCCCACTCTCAGGTTTTCTGCTGGAATTATTCTAAGGTAACTTCAACTAATGCTAGTGTTCTCCATTTTCTTTCTGAGTTGCAGGGTAGGGAATATTGTGTTCTAGGGAAGAGGTAATATATTCAGCAAATGTTATCACCAAGTCTACTACAGATAAATTGCTGAAAACACCATCTTCCAAGTGCTGGCATGCTCTTGTATCATCGTCTGGTTTGATTGAAAGCTCTTCTTTAAAGCAACCTATCCTTGAACACCACAAATAAACTCTCATTGTGTAACACACACAAAGAAAAGAGGCAGAGGTTAACATGTTTCCTTCCAGGCTATTCAACAAATCAGGCAAGCTTTGGAACTAAAATTGAAGTTCTTTTCACTTCTTCTGCCATGTTGATGGATAAATTTTTTTTTTTTTTTCTGGAAATTATAGAAGTAAAGGCCTTAAAGAACTTTCTGCAAACTTAACTCCTTCAGTCTGGGAATTTCCTACAGGTTTCACAGCACAGGTTCTCAACCCTTTGCTTTTTAATGAATCATTAGCAACTATGCTCCATGGGAAAATCCATCAATCTTTAAAACCATATCTTCTCTTTCCTGCTGAATGGGCGTCTGTTGTCAGTTTGTCAGTGGTTGATCATTTGCTAACCCAGAAGCCACAATAACATAAAATAAAATACTAAGTATCAATTATGAAATAACAATCCCCAATCATATTCTGAAGGTTCAGAGGGTGCAAATCTTGTTATAAAAATACCCTTAGATTTCAAAAAGGCACTAATGAAGAGGGCCACTTGCATCTTAAAGGATTAAACAGCAAAAAAAAGACCTCTACAAATCCAGCTGCTAAGTCTTTTATAATCTTATGCTTTTAAAACTAACCATAATCAAGATTTTTTGAGATCTGACTCATGAGTCTTGACTATTTGTGATTGGCCAGTACTAAGTAACAGATGGATGATTCAGATTCAGATTTTATTTAGTTATCTGTGAATTCAGAGCTGTAATAAAAGGAAATTAATTCCAGGAAAGTACATAAATTAACCAGAAAATGTGAACATGTTGTAACTACATAGAGAAAAAAAATCAGGATAGGGAAAACTGCCTTCAGAAAACTGTAACTAATATTTTACAGAACCCTTACAACAAAACCATTTTATATCCTTTCACCGTAATTTTGAGATCAAGTCAGTTAAATTCCCTTTCTGCTTTGCATTCCAAATAAATAGAATTGCAGTTTGAGGCATACACAGAAAAGCCTATCTATCAGGTGCTGTATTTTCTAAAAAATATTAAATGTGATGAGATTGAGAACAGGTGGCAACTTGTGTTTAAAATGAAATGTTTCTTTTTTGGTATTCATGTTATTCTTAATAAATTATGACTGCAGCTGAGTAAATAGTTCATAGTAAATAATTTATCCACAGGCAGCTTCTGAATCAGCCTGCTGGATATGTGGAAATAGATTAGGCTAAGCTCTGATGCTTTTGTTTGGGAGTTGATTTCTTTTCAAAGTCTGACTAATACATTGGCTCACTGATAGAAGTTCTAAAAACTCAGAACTGGAGCTCTTGTGTTGAGTTACAAGTATCTACATACATTGAGAATTATTTCAATGTCAAAATCAGAAGAGACCAAACTATAATTTAAAACTACTGTGTACAGTAATTAAAAATGTAGCTACCAAGAACCCAACCCTATGGTTCTTACACTTGTCAGTAATGCTGTTATTGCAAATAGGCCTGCTTTTTAAAACTACTTATAACAAACATGTCAATGTCTGAATATTTGATTATAGCTTGAAAATGTTTTGTTGTTCTCATGAGTCTAACTGTAAGTGGATATTCAACTACTAATAGAAATTGCTCCCTCTGATGATATAGAGGAAGCAGGACTATAAGCATAGCCCTTTCTGATGAGTCTCTCAAGTTGAGTTACGCCAGAGATGAAAGGTGCAATTGGTGCAATATGTCTCTTTGTGCACAGTTTTAGCAAATCTGGCTCATTATCTCCTCAAACCCTGTGCAACTCTTGCACCATTTCTTTGCCCTAGATTTCTCCTCAGAAATGAGGCCTATTGGGACATTCATATCCCCATTTCCAAGGTCTCTTTTTAAGAGCTTATACACCGCAGAGTGTCAGCTCTGCAATGAAATGTGGCTACCACAGCCAAGTGTAACACATTGATAAGCTCTTTGCCCTTTGACCAGTGGAGGAGCTGATAAAAATAAGGCCTTGTTCTTTATTAATGGCATTGACTGCTTCTGCTGTGCTGAAAATGAGCCCACTCCAACAGTTTTGTTGAAGAGACAGCATGTCGTTTCAGGTTCTTATATAAAACATTACATTATTTCTATTCATAAAAATCCTCACCTATTCCTTAGAGAGGTAGGTGCTTATATCTGGTTTGCTACTGAAGAGCAGCCCCTATTATTTTTCCTTTTTCTAAATAGGATACCTTATCAATCTGACCAAAAGTTTATTTCAAGATCTCCAGCCTGCCTTTTTGCTTAAATTCTGTTTCTATGTAGCTACTGATTGCTGCTCACTTGCATGAATTTTGTCTCTCTCCCCTAACTCACAAAACAACCAGACTTCTTCTATGATGAACTTTTAAGGAATTATTCAGACCATTAGTGTCAAAAGCAGAGTGGTACTGCAGCCTTTCAGCAATTAGCCAAGAGGTGTTTTCTGGTGTGATATGCTCCATTCTCCAGCCTGCTGATGGTGCTGTGTATTCAACTTATCCATGCTGAATTTTGTCTTTGCAGGTATTCAGGGTGGGGGTGGGAGAAAGTTGGTGGAGACTTGCCAGGAAGCCTGGGAAAATAAAAAAAAAAAATTGTGGCAAGAATTGGAGAACATGGAAACTGAGGACAAAAGAAAGACTTTTTAATTCAGTGGTAATGACAGAATAACTCTTTCTACATAATTAATTTACTTACCTCATTAATGTCATCTCCTTTTCTCTCCTATAGGATTTTAATACGAGAACATGAAGACTACACTCTACCTAAGTTTGCTCCTGGCTGGGTTTCACACTGTTGCCCGCAGTCAGCTCCCACCCAGCGAACACAACCAGCATGATCCAAATGACCCTAAACATCACATACATCATGGAGGTGAAGCAATTGCCTGCCTCAAACTTGTGCCAAACAATGCTGACTTTGCATTCCAGTTTTTTAGGGAGGTTACACAGGAGGCACCTAATAAGAACATTTTCTTCTCTCCTGTGAGCATCTCTGTTGCCTTTGCAATGCTGGCCCTTGGGGCTAGATCTGCCACACGGTCTCAGATCCTGGAAGGACTCACCTTCAACCTTACAGAGATTCAGGAGAAAGAGATCCATGAAGGCTTCCACAACCTAATCCACATGCTGAACTATCCTGAGGGTGGAGTCCAGCTCAACATGGGGAATGCCATCTTTGTAACAGAGAAGCTGAAACTCTTAAAGAAGTTTTTAGATGATGCCAAAGCTCTGTATCAGCTGGAGGCTTTTACAACTGACTTTAACAAACCCACAGAAGCTGAAAAGCAGATCAATGATTATATAGAGAGGAAAACTCATGGGAAAATTACTAATTTGGTAAAGGACATGGACCCACAAACTGTAATGCTTCTGGCTAGCTTTGTTTTCTTTAAAGGTATGTCTCCTCTAGGGTTCACATTCTCACTATTCATTCTTATCAACAAATCTAATGTTGCCTACCTCAGCTGAAAACTGGTCTGGGGAAAATTTCAAATGCTTTTTGCTGGGCCAAAAGGATCCCCTAATAGTATAGTGGAGGTGGTGGAGAGGAAACAGGACCCCTCTCAGCATAAGGAGGCAGCTGGAGGCCACAGTCTTGTTTCTCTTTCTGACAGCTCCTGGAGCTCTGTTCCAAGCCACAGCCTTCCATGCAGCCCAAGCTGATGTTCCTAGGTTTAACCATAACTCCAATTGTCCCATATTCTTCTAATTTTCAGTGAAGGCACTGAGACTCCTATATGACCTAATGCCTCTTTTAAAATTACATGTGATTCAATAGCCTAATTTCCTACATACTCCTTTTTTTCCCCTATCAGAGTCCTTTATACATGCACACTAACATTTGTATATGGGAAAAGCTTGTGACGAATAAGGGAGAACATTTTAAGGAACAAAGCAGAACCACTGTGCATTTCTGATGTGGGTTAGATGCCTGACCTGATCTCAGATATGCGATACTACATTATTGTATCTACAAATTGAGTATTATGATTAAAGTCAATAGAAATTAATTGCATGCAGTATATGAGTACGCAGATGATGTTTACAGAAAGGCTACTTAGATCTCCTAAACAGAAAAGCAATGGCAGGTACAAAATAACCAGCTAATTATTTCATTACTGGCATCTGCAACATAAATTGAAAGTGGAATACAATGAACTCTTTTGAACAGGTAAAAGATCCTTGCATTACTGTGATACACATTCTAAAATTTTATGTTTGAAAATTCTGTATTTAACACATGGAGAAATAGGTGAATATTATTACTAGCTATAAAAAATCAGTCTATGATGGGATAAAACATGGGATATTCAGCATAATTTTCCTTCTCTGTATTAGGCAGCTGGGAAAAGCCTTTTAAACCAGAGCATACTGAAGAAAGGGAGTTCTTTGTGGATGCTGAAATGACTGTGAAAGTCCCTATGATGCACCAGATGGGCAGATTTGACTTCTATTTTGATGAGGAGCTGTCATGCACTGTGGTACGGCTGCATTATAATGGGAGTGCTACTGCATTTCTAGTTCTGCCAGCAAAAGGGAAAATGAAGCAGTTAGAGCAAACTCTGGACAAGGAAACCATCCAGAAATGGTCAGACCATCTCTTCCAGAGGTAATCTTCTGCCAGTCAGCTGCAGTGGCACCTGATTTGTAGTATCTTTTCTTTTTGGGGAATGTGAACACTATGAACATGGCAATTCTGGGAACTGAGTGGGTTATTTTTGGCTTGTGTGCTCTAGTTGTAAAAATCTTGCAGCTGGTTGGTATTTAACTATTCTTTTGTTGATGGCTGAGTGACTTGCTTCTCTCTGCAGAGCAGAGACCATCCTATTGCTCTCTGAGGAGTAGCAAGCCTAAACTGGTGCTTCTAAAATGGACTGAGAAGAATGGTTGCAATTTTAAGCCAAATCTTCTATACTGAGACTTCAGCTAGTGTGTTTTTCCTCTTATGTCACCGATACACTCTGACTCAGGCATAAGTCTGAACCTTAAATAAAGCATAACTTACACAGTTTGTAGTAGTGCTTACAGACATGACATGTGTCCTACACAATTATCTAGCAGCATTCAGTTGCTAGAACAGGCACGTGATTAATTGCAGATGTCCTGATTTTCTGGCATTTTGTTTTGAAACTATAAATATCTAATGAGTTTCTGTTAGATTCAACCATTGACACCAACATCAGCTAATGCATTTTACAACCTTGTTTGTCTGGGAGAGATCTTAGCAACAGTAGATGAGTAATATCAAGTTAATACATGCTTAATTTACCAAGCTCTGCCCTAATTCACAACTAATAAGTGCAGTTCACACCCATATATCCCAGTACATCATCACAGAAATACCAGCACAGTTAGTAAAAACATAATGGGTAGCAAACTGAATATGAGCTAATAATGTGATACCTCAAACATGAAAATAAAAATGTATCATTCTCAGCTGCACTATCAGGAAAACCCTTATCTAAATGAATTTGTGGTGCAAGGTCATTGAGGATCAATATAGGAATATGTTCTTCATGGGAGAAACTATGAGAACAAATGGCAATTTCTATTATACTGTTTTGTCGTTGCCAGTGCTGGTACACTTGGTCCCATCCTCTTCTAGAGACTGGGCAGTATCACATGAGGGCTACAGCACTGCAGTTTGGGTCCCATCTGTTTTGCTATTCAATACTCAGCCCAAGCTATCACTGGGCAAGGCAGCAAAAGACTTAGGCTACCTAAAGGATAATCACTGCTGTGGGTGACTTGGATGCTCTGAGGCTCCCTGGACAGGCCATGAAAAGAAATCCAAAGAAAGCACACTAAGCAGGAGCTGCCTACAAACAGCTCACAGTCAAAGGTAAACTTCATCATGGCCAGCACAGAGGAGGAAGACAATTAGAGGACATGGAATCCAAATGTGCAGGCAGCAGGAAACAGACCTTTCCTGGGGCCGTGCCAAATGCCCCAGTTATGCCAAAAAAACTTCTTTGATTTGAAATGCTGGGATCTGCCATACTTCTCCCCAAGCAGACTTTGTCAGGACTTCTCATCAGCTGTCCACCTTCTTGAGCAACATGGGTAATCCCTCGTCTCTGCCTGTAAAGAGGGGCTCTTGTCACTGTTCTACTTAGCAGAGTGTTCTCAGACTTCCTGAAACAAAACACTAGATAAATACCACTATGGCTGCTATTATTATGATTAAGAATGATAGTTCTTGAATCACTATGAGAAGCATCAGCAAGTGAATTAGTGGTCATTGTATATTGAGGGTCCAAACCCCTGGGATTTGACACTCATGGGAATTAAACAAATTTCCTACCATCATTTATATTGGTGAAAAAATCCTTCTCACCATCCTCTATGTTTCTTTTCTACCTAACAGCTTTATGAACCTCTACTTCCCCAGATTTTCTATTTCTGGGAGCTATGAAATAAGTAACACCCTTAGCAAGATGGGAATTGTGGATGTGTTCACCAACCAGGCAGATCTCTCTGGCATCACTGGCACCCCAGAGCTGAAGGTTTCCAAAGTAAGTCTGTGGCTGCTGTGTCTTTCCTTTCTTTCACAAACATGCTGGAAAATTCATCAGTGGTAGCATCCAGAAACACCAGGTATATACAGCTCCCAGCTTCCCAGCTTGCCTGTAGCTGGGTCACCCAGGTCTCAGCCTGCAAGCTTACAAAAGGAGATTGGCCCTTGGTGACACTGGAGATCAGATTAGATTTCTGCATGTCTGGTTTTTTTCCAAGACTGGTATTGGCCAAGATTTTTTCAGCAGTATCTGAAACATGAGAGGAGCATCAACCCCTGACTCCTCAAGGAAAAGCACTAATGCTCCCAGGCACAGCATAACCTGTCCTTCTCACCATGGAGACTCAGGTTTGGAGATGCAGACAAAGAATTACAGGTGGCCTCTATCCCTCATCCAATATTTCAGACTTATTTTAGGATATTTCCATAATTCCATCCTAATTCTCATTTAAGCAGCCATGACTACAACAATACAGTTCTTCTGCCTCTACTCACTTCTCTGTGGGTTCCTCAAAGCAGGGTTGCTTTAAAAGGACTCTGATTCATTTCTCAAGAGGATGTTGACTGCCCAGCATGACTCTATTTTCTTTTTTCATAGGTTGTCCACAAGGCTTCTCTGGATGTTGATGAGAAAGGTACTGAGGCAGCAGCAGCAACTGCTGTTGAAATAATGCCAGTGGCTCTTCCTCCAACCATTGAATTTAGCCATCCCTTCCTCATGCTGATTTTTGATAGAGATACAAACAGTACACTCTTCATAGGAAAAATAGTTAACCCGACTAATGCTAGCTGAAGTGACATATGAATTTTGTTTGCTACTACTAATTAAAGATGTGAAAATGCATGACATGATTTATTTCCATTTGTACCAGCTCATATATTGTTCTTTGTTAGTAACAGTTTTTATTTTATGTCATCATCAAAAAATATTGGTATTGACCAAGACACTTGCTGAAGAGGAAGGAAGAAATTGTTTTAAATTCAGCTAGAAAAGAATGCCTTTTTTACCTGACTGAAAGACAAGGAAACACCTAAGCATTTCCAGCATTTGGAAAGAAATGCTCATATTACAATGGAAGACTCCTGCTTAATATGAGGTAGTCAGCAGGTAAAGTTATGAACATTCTTGCAGAGCAAGCAGAAGCGGTTGTAATTTACCATAAGTAAATCTGACATGGGAACGGTTGGATCAACATTTCAGGGTCACAGAAACCTGAAGCTTCTAATGGAGACAGCTCTAGGAAAGTGAAAAGCTGCCTTTAACAGCTTTCTGGAAACCTTTTATCATTCTTAGTATCAATGTAGCAGCAAATCTTCCTGAGTTTCTTACAGCTTAAAAGAGAACAGGAGGATAAACTCTGCCTTGAATCTGAGGATTTTCAGCATGTGTTACCAATTTGACAAATTTAGATGGAGTTACTGACTTCTCACACAGGTATCATCAGTGGTGAGAAGGAGGATGTAGCTGAATGGGAAAGTGTGGTATTTGGCAATTACACAAGTATACTGTCAGCTGAGATTTGTGGAAAACATATAGGACGGCTCTCAAAAATTAGAGATTTTTCAAATGCTTTTGTCCTCTTAGAGCCAAAAACTTAAGGAAGGAGCATGCAATAAGCAAATCATCTGACCCAGACAGGGGTGACAGGCACCTAGGTAGAACATAGGGCATCTTGAAGGCTGGCTGGGAACCATCTTCAATGGACTTGCCTTGGCAATTGGTATCAGAAGGAGTACAATTAGCCCTGTTTTCCCTGAAGTTATGGGGTTTGGGAAGAGATGAAATGGTGTCATGTCATTGGCAATGATGCTGGGAGCAGTCAAAATGCTTGGGAAGCAAACACAACTTCAGCAAGGTCTTGCATGCCCCCTGCAAAATTAAGAGCAAATGTGATTTTATAAGTGTGGTGCAAAGCATTGCCTCTCCTATTGCAGTCTGAAGGAAAGCCCCCTTTCTCTCTGTGTTCCTAGTAAATGCCTTCTGTTAACACAATGATTGATGGTGTTTTTTGACTAAATACAGTCTCAGTATAGACGAATATATCAACAACTCCTAGCATTAAAGGCAGGACTCACAATAACAGAAATGCATGTACTTTTCTGGTGCATTCCTGCATACTCCTCCACCTTTCGGGGTGGCTTTGTGGCCCAACGCCCACACAGGAATAATTAACAAGGTCCCCTACCTCACGGCAGGTTTTTCATCTCCTATAAATTCGGTTGCAGGGTGCAGCCTCAGTGGGATCAGTCTCAGCTGTTATCACTCCTACTGTTTACTGTGTTAAGCAATGGACATCCAGCAAAGCAATAGTAAAACCTTTAGAGGGTAGAGATCTCAAAGAGGTGAGATCCTTACTAATGTATTGAATTACCTAGAGCTACAGTTGAAAAATGGAAATAATTGATTCTAGTAGGGTGATTCTCAGTTAACATGAACAGTGGAAAAAACAGGCTACAGATGAAGTAGATATTGCTTGCTCCTTTGTAAACCACTTTGCAGTGGATGAAGACATAAACACAGAAATACAGCATAGTAGGAGGAAAGTTGTCCCCATGTGGCTCTGGGAGAGATTTGAAGATGAAGAGAATTTCCCACATAAGCTAAATCAGCTTTTGCGGTCTGTTAATTCTTGGTTTTGGAAGGGGATGCCTTCCTTTCCTACCCTTAGTGCCTTGGTGCCATAACAGGTGTGCCCCCTTCACAAACAGGATGCTGGAAATCTGTTTTCCTCACCTATTCCAGGAAGAAGAGCCCACAGGGCAGTAGGAGGAAGGCACAGGAGCAGCCGTGCTGCTGCAGAGAGCTCGCAATTCACAGTTTGTGCTTCTCCTCTCACTGCATCTCTTACACGATCTCTCCGTGTTTGTAAAACGTGTTGGGGAGGTTACAGGGACAGTCAGTGGTGCCAGCCATGGGAGGACAAAGCGGTGGTGAGGAGCGGTGTCGCCGTTCCCACGGGGGAATTCCTGTCAGCCAACATCGGCGTCCAGGAGCCGTTTGCTAGACTTGCTGCACCAGGCAATAGCGCCTGCTGTATCGACATCATGCCGTGATTTTCCACTGCAGGATTTGCCAGAGACAGTGTCAAGGAGAGGCAGGCACCACACTTAGCACAAAAGAGCAGCAGACAGCTTGCTCCCTGCCTACATCCATGCTGCGCCGTTTGTTATGTGGCCCCTTTTCATCTCTCCCCCACCCCATCCACCAAGTCCTACTCGCTTAATCCTGCTCTCGTCGCTGCAAGCAACAAAACAGGTTTTCCTGATTGCGCTCATTCTTGTCATTTCCTCTCCGGACCAGCTCTTTTTCACAGCCTCCCACTCTCCCTCCTGCAGGCTAACATTTTGTCCTTCCCACTCGCCGGCGCCGTTTGTTCAGGCGGGAGGGGGATGCTGCCGCCTCGGCTGCGGCTCCTGCTCTGCCAGCAGCTCCTCCTCTCTCCTTCCCCAGGAATGGAGGGCAGGAATTAACAGGAGTCCCTGCCTTCCACAGAACATCTCCAGGGCACTTACAGCACGGAAAGGAAGGCTGGGCAGAAAGGCAGGGCTTCAGGTCACTAGGCTATTGCCATTTGCTGTGATGGGCGATGTGGGAATACAAATGAGCCAGAGACACATCTCAGGGCCGATTAATGACCAGGTTCATTAGCCATTGAAACAGCTGACACAGCTGTCGAGTGTAAGGATGCAACTCACGGCTGTGCTTGTGGCGATCCCCGGTTTGGGTGACCTGCTTGTCTCTTGGGCAGGCGCCAGTGCTGTTTCACTGACTGCACCACGGCAACAGCCTCCAAGGGCCCCGAATACCCCGTCCCAGGGCTGCCACAGCCTCCTGGGCTCAGACACTGTGTGCTGAAGCAGGCGTTTAGGGGTTTGCTCTTTTCCCACCATCACTAAGGCTGTACCTGGAGGAAGGGAAACAAAAGCCCCCTCACTTCCCACCCCACACCTTTCAGCCTCTCTACCAAGAGGAGTCAAGGGAAAAACTCCCTGTTTACTCTTTAGGCAGGTGTGATCTGATAGCTCTCCTCAGCAGGAGGAAAGACACAGGTCAGTATAACCTCTACCTTTGCAAATTTAGCAGTGTTGTTGTTGCTTGTAGTGCAGTGGCCTGCTTTTTAATAAAACAACAGCGCAGGCCTTGGTTCCCTGCAGTTGCCACGCTTTGCTTGGACCTGCCCAGGCCTGCCTGGGGTTTTGTTTTAGCTACTTTGTTTGTAACAGTAACTATCCAGCAATTGGGTGCAATTACCTAATCTGTTTGAATTTTTCCTTAGCTTTTTATGATTGCGTTCAGGTATTTATGTAACCAGGAGACAATAAGAACAAGGAGTTCTGCAGAGAATGAAGTGTCTGTAGCCCTAGAATGAAAAATAAAGGTATACAGACACGGTGGGATGATAGCAGGGGACTGGAGAGTACAAGCAGAGGACGATATTAGACACCTCAGAATAAAAATCATCTCGCCAGTGTTCAGTCACTGGTCATCAAAGCTTTACAGACCTGGCAGCTCGGTGAAAACAGTCTGGGGCACAACTAGTAACTATGAGAACAGAGACTGAGTACACAGTGTATGTGAAACACGACGCAGGTAATGTGTCCAAGTGTACTGTGGGCCCGTGAAACATCGAAGAAAATCAAGGGGAAGAACAGGTGAGCACATGTGTCACAGTGGTCCCAAGCAGGCCCCGGGGCACAGAGGTTACATCTGCCCCTTGTATTCCTCCTGGCAAGGATATGGCCATCCTTAGGCTGATGGTAGATGAAGAACTGACATTTTGGAAAGAAAACATCCCCCTCAAAACACCCCTTTGTAGTCAGTCTGTGAGCTCTGCCAAGTGCTTCAAACCTTGCAGATCAATGTTGGACAAAAGGCAAAAAGTTGGTGCAAGAGGGTGAAGAGGAATCCAAGGCCAGGAGCCAGCCCTGGGTGGCAGTCCTGATTCTACCCCAAAGACCACCCCCAGCCTGCCCTCCCACCAAGCCTGCTGCTGCCTGTTGGGCTACAGGACGTTCAGCTCTTCCCCACAGCTGGGCAGCCAGACCATGAGGAAGGCTGGCAAAGGGCCACATCACAGAGGGGCAAGGGGACACCCCCAGGCAGGAGGCTGTGATCCGCAGCCCAGGGACCTCCTGGGTGACTGCTCTGGGGTAACAGAGCTCTGCTGAGGAGGTCTGTCCCACAGACAGAATTTCACACTGCTTTCCTTATTAGTCCAGAAACTGAAGAGTGTACTACAACAGGCATTAGTAGGACTCCTTTTTCTGTGTCTCCTGATCTTATCTGTTATACTGATACTTTGTTATTCAGTCATTAGCTGTTTAGTAACTTGACCAAAAGCACCTCTTTTTCCCCCCTAGATACCCACAAGAAATAAGATGTCATCATTATTTATTCTGTCTTATCTTCAGGAGCTGAGCCAGTCAACTACAGATTAGTGGAGGGCATCAGCATGCCTCTACTCACTGACAGAGAGCAGCTCACTGAGAAGAGATGAAATCACAGCTAAAAACTAGTAGGTTGCTTTCTTCACGGTTACATGGAAAAACTATTTTAAAACAAATCTTCACATCTGTAAATGACTGTCAGTCCTGTGACAGCAAAACCGAAGCTGCTGTAGCAAAACCCCTGTGTGCTCATTCACGTGTGTCAGAGTTCCCAGTCTCTGACCAGAACTGATGCTGGAACATCCAGTGTTGTTAGTGTTGAGGCACTGAAAACAGACAGCATTTTTTTAGGACACCCTGTTGCAGGCCACATGTGAATGTGGTTGTGCAGGTAATTGGTTGCAGTAGACAAGCATGAGAATCTGGTTTTGTTTGTCATTGCTCCCTAGGCTATCTGGGTGTAATTTGAAGCAGTTATATTACAGCTTGATCTAGTTCTATCCATTATTTTATATCCCTGGGTTGGCTATGTTGGTTTACACAGAGAAGCTATTTGATTGGTAAATGGTGCAGCTGAGAGATTATCAGACTACCTGCTGTGTTGAAATAGCTGGCTTCAAAGCATGGGAAATAACTGTTTAATCAATTTAACATGTTTGGCCACAGGTAAAAGTCTAGCATGACTTAATAATTGTATAACATTTAAAACTTCAACAAAAGCTTGGAGGATTTATATTTTATTTTATTTTAATTTATTTCTTGAGGGATTTAATTTTATATATTCTCAAAATATATCTTGAGTCCCTTATACAGTCATGGGGAAAAGCACACTACTGGAATGGCTCTGCAGTGGAAATGAGCTCAGCCTGTCATGCTGGCCAGTGAGGGTGATGCCATCCCATGGAGCACAGTGGCATCAGCCAAGAAAACTTGCCTAACTCAGCAGTCTTCCCGAGCAGGCAGATTTTGTGTGCATGTTTCTTTGTCAAGTTTGTGTCCTTTTGTCGTAGAAGAAAAACTTCCTAATGATTCCAGACTTTAGTAAAACATAAGTGCAAAGTTCAAGGGTGTGTTTAAGCTGGTGGCTGCAGAAAAGCTCAGCCTCTTTGGTTAGCACAGGAAGTCATTTCGCTCTGCTTCTGCACATGGCCACCAGAATTGGCTGCACTGTGGCTCCGCCTGGCCACGTGTGAGGCCACGTGGGCAGTGAAACTGGGGGTATCTCTACAGTGGGGGCTAATAATAAACAGGAGCTCAGGTGAGAGGAAACTTGGGGTTGTAGCTCTAGCCTCACTGCCAGGCAGAGAGCCGCTGACCACAGTATAGAACCCCAGTGTCATCCGCTGGCTGTCCCTGAGTGTGCTGTCCTTCCTTGGGTAGCACAGACAGGCATGAGGGGAAAGGAAAGATTTCCATGCAGTTGGAAGTCTGAAGGCAGGAGTGTGTTTTTGCTGCCATATTTGTAGGATGATCTCCCCTGCAGAAAAAACACCAATTTCCAAATGTCCCCTTTAACATGACACAAGCAAACCCCACAGTTTTTAGGATATGGCAGCTGAGGTCACCTTATCACTGCAGAATCAAAAATAGACACTTGAAGACAGCCAGTGCATTTTGTTTCAGCTTAGCTCTGTCCACCATGTAAATCACATTGTAACCAATGCAGGTCACATTTACCAACACCGGGCATATCTCTACAGCTCCCAAAGTGCATCAAGAAGAGATAAGTCTCACGCCTCATGCAGCTGGGGAAGTGAACAAAACTGCACATCAAGATAGCACAAAATCTGGACATTTTTGAGATTACTGGAAGACTGTGATGACAGCACTTTATAACACAAATTTCTCCCCAGCTCAAATGCATTACTGTTGAGATGACAAATACAAAGTGGGGTTTAAGACTGCTCCCTCCTGGGTGTTTCCCCATACCACAGAGCAGTGCTGGGGCTGCTCGACATGCCAGCAGGGCTCCCTAGGTGGGCTGTGCTCCAGCAAGACATACTGTCTTCTCAGATTCCTTCCCAAGAGATCTGCTCTCAGGGTGACTGCAATTTGCCACCATTCCTAAGCACCACTCCTGTCCATTCCTGGCTAATGGACAAAGAGGTGCAGCCCAGGTCCTCCCAGCTCTGCATCTGTTTGCTTAAGTCCTGGCACTCAGGTTCAGTGTCCTATAGCTTTCACAGATGCGCCCACAAGCAGATACACTTGCACACGCTGACACACACTACTCTTTACTGTATGGTTTGGGGACATCAAAGTGTTAACCACTGTTAGTATAACTAAACCAAATTACTCGAAAGGAGATGGTGGCTAAGGCACTCTCAGTGCACAGAGAAGATTCTATGAGAAAATGCTTTGCTAGCTTATACCTTTGTTTTTTGCTCTCTCGGGGCAAATTTAAGATAACGCTCATGTTTGCTTTGCAGTGAGCATGCTGACTTTGCATTGTTCTTCCACCCCGATTCCCTATTGCTTGGGGTTTTTTTGCTAGGAGATAAAACTCTGAGCAAAGACTCCATTGCACAGCTCATTTTTCTTTTCAGCGGAACTGAAAAAAGATGAGGCATTTGCGTTTCATATGTGCTTAGGACAAAATTTCTAGCCTGGCTTCAACTTTTGCTTTTGCAGCCTCATCTGTTAGAGCTTGTTTGCTTGCAGGCTTTCAGGATCCTGCTGTGGACTGGCCTCAGCAGCTGAATCTATCACATCTACTTGAAGTTAGACACACCATTACCAACATAAACTGCAGCATGTGCATAATTAATTACTGAAGTGGTAAGTGGTCCTTGCCTGAGCAAGGGCAGTTAAACCCACAGCCTGCTCAGCGAAGTAATGGAGTTATGCTATTATACCACTGTCTCATACAGAGACTTTATGCCACTTCCCTTGAGCAGCATGAGCTGTGCTGCTACAGGCACAGCTGTATTGGTGTAATTGCTCCTACAGGGAGTCTCCCACTGGCTCAGCTCTCAGTGAGAACTCAAAACACCATTGCAGGCCTGGGCATGCCAAGAGTGAGAGCTGCTGTGTAAGTCAGCTAAGTATGAGAGTCACACAGTCACAGAGGGACAACAGACCTAATGCTGTGCTGATAGCTAGCTGTGGAAGCTGTGAGTTTTGCAAGGCTTCACATGTTGAATTTTGGTGAAAAAGGCAGAAAGCGTTAAATCGGTTCCCCAAATTATATTCAGTGACGTGCTGAATCATTCCATCTTCCATTACACTAGATGCATACAAAACCAAGGTTCTGCTATGATCTAAAGGATCGGTGTAAAATAATATAGTTCTAGATCGAAAATTTTCTGTACAGAAACTTCTGTTCTGACATAAGAAATCTTTTTTTTATTTGTCATCTGCTGAAGAGTTTAAGAGTTTAAGCTCACGAAGCCACTCATACGAGAACAAAAGTTCACACAAGGATTTAGGATAGTAACACTTTCCCATCACAGCTCTACTGCATTATTTCCTCAGGTAAACAGCCCTAGTCAGCTAAAATGTACTGATATAACAATAAAACATCCACACAGAAAGCACTGGTAGTTTTCCTCCCCTTAATATTGGAACTGTCTGTATCTCATATGTTTTTTTTCATGTGAAGAACATCAGTTCTGTATTTTTGATGTTCTGTTTCATGCTCCTGATCTGCTGCAGCCCATCACATTACACATTACCCATTACCCGGGAGGAGCAATTTGATCAGGTACACAATAGCAAGAGGCTGAGCATCTGAGCACATTGTCACACGCCATCCACGTTACTCGTACACAAGTCTAAGGAGCTGAGACAGGATGTCTGCAGCAGGTTAAAAGCAAAGATGTTTGCCAGACCAACCTATATGGAGTACAGGCAAGGTGCATTATCATTGGATCTGACCTCCTACAAGCATCAAAGTAGGTACAATGACAGTATTCTTCCTTCAGACTGGGAGCACCTTTGTGTCCAAGCTTAGGTCTTCCAAAGCCTACTATGGCTGCATTGTGCCTAAGCTGTAACATAACTACAGTCAAGTGGAAGATACAGGTTTGGGTGACAAGTGTATGAGCCATGATGTAAAAAAGTCTGTTCTCTTACTGTCTCTTGATAGAGTCCTCAATTCTTAGCTATTACTGCACTGTGTGTTCACAAGAGCACTTATTTGCTTTTTGGTCAGAGAGAGCAAAGTCTTGTTAAATATAGCCAGTTGCTCAATAAAATGTAGCTGAAATATCATATTCACCCTACGCTTATCTTCTGAACAGAAATGTTGGCTGACAAGAAGTCTGACCACAGGACTGGCTGTCCTTTAGGACAGTGACTGGAACATGAAGACACCACTGCTCACTGAAGAATGGGTGGTTGTGTGTAATTTAAACCTCCTGTCAATGCAAATGCTTCCATGCTCATTACAATGCCAAAAAGAAAAATGAATACCTCCATCAAAAGCAAATTATATGATGCAGAAATCTCGCATTCATTCTATAATCACATGCTGACCAAGGTTACTATCATTTACTATAGAGCGACTTTAGTGGGATCCAAAAATTGTTTCATTATATAGGGAGCAAAATAGGTGCTTTCAATCAAAAATGCTGAAGAGGGAACAAGTAAAGATGCTAGATGAGGCCTTCTGGGAGGTAAGAAGGATGTCTTGGATGTGTTCAGTCACTTATTCTGATCTGGCCACAGCCCCAGGAAGTGTCTGAAGTAAGGCTGCTCCCACACTGGAGATACCACTCTCTTTAAAGGAATATATAATACAGTGTATTATAGGCTTTTAAATGCTTCAGTTTGGCACAAAATCCTGACTGTAGGAGGCTAGGAATCTTTCCAAGAAAAGACATAGAGAACTGTGCTGATATTGTATTTATGAGTGTAGCACAGAAAAGCAAGTCTAACCTACAGCTGAATCACCAGGGTCCTGATAGTGAAGGTGCTTTGAGCTGACCCACAGCTCACATCCTGTGGGAACACAACTTTCTGCTCCAAGGGATCCTGAGTGTTCACTGAGAGACTGCACTGTCCATGCCAACCACGTGGGAACATGCTGTTACTAGCCAAGAAACAGACCTCGAGTGGCCAGTTATGTTTCATGGGCTGATGGAATCTTGGACCAGGTTTTGAATGCCTACAAGGTTACTTTTTCTGAGCTCTGTTTGACAGAGTCTCAGCTTTCTGCAGTCTTGATTGTCATCCTTTTCTTCTCCTTCCAGCTGTCCTATCACCCTATAGGAATGAATACTTATATAAAAACTATTAATCATGAACATATCTCGCTATTCTTTGTTATCCTGGAAGTGAATATTAAGATTTTATTTTAATATATGTTGATGGGATTAATTTACCAGCATAAAAATAACTATCTGAAAGCAAATGTGTTTGAACTTTTTGGTACATTCAAAGACTTATCTGGCCTACAGATTCAGAGAAACCTGGTTTCCATGACTTCTCTAGTGTGGATTATCTGATGTCTGGCAAAGATGAGCTCATCACTTCCTCCCACAGTACAGGCTGTAAAAGTGTCTGCCCTGCATCAGGTCATTCAGCTTCATGAATTTGGTATGTTTCAGACCTTTATCATTTTGTCATGGTGGATGCAAAAAAAAGAATACCTTCAAAATATATTAAATGCGATTGAGAGAAGGTGAGAGAGAATGAGATAAAGAAAAAAATAACCTAAATCTCAAAAAACCCAAGCTGAAAAGTTACTGACTCAAAGTTCAGAGTTAGATGGCATTTAAACCAGAAAATATCAGGAACTGGGAAGAGCAGTTCTGTGGTGGCCTAAAAGAAACCTCTCAAAAGTCCTTTAAACTTAGCACCTGATTTCCATCAGGACTGAAAGTGGTTCGTGCATTTTCTCCATTTGCCAAATTCTTTTCCAATACAAATTATATTCTCACTAGCAATGTATGTGTGTTCTTAACAAGTTCCATTTCAATGATGAGTAAGGTTGCTGAGTGACATTAGCACCTAAGTCAAGGAAGTGAAAAATTAACACCTCATTTAAATGGAGGTGTTGCCCAAATATTAAATGCAATATTCTTCTGAAACATAAAGAAAGCAATATTTGAGTACCTATACAGCTCATAGACAGAGGTTACTGTCCACTTAATTATTTCACTGTCTAAATAGCTTTCCTTATGAGAAAGAAACAATAGACATTTGAATACTGTAGATACTGTCTTCAAAACGTAGATACATAGATCACAACACAGATACTGTCTTTATAAAACTCAGGAAGGGCCTGGTCACAGACCAGCATGTAGAAATGAGTAGAACCAGAGAGGCATGGACATGTCTCATGGAAGAACAGGTAGTTTAAAGTGCTGGAACAGCTTAAACAAAGACACCAAGTCCTGTATGAAAACTAGTTCCTGCTTAAATGCTCCATGAGAGCACAGCCAGGTTAGTACAAACTTCCTTGAGGAAGAAATGTTGCTTTTGAATATCCACTCCATGCATCCTCCAACAGGCAGAGCATGCTCAGTGCCAGGCCTGCAGCTGGTTACTGCATTGATATTTCTGTTCAAATGGAAAAAAAAAAAAAACCCTAAGAAACACACGTACCCAACCCCACAATGCAGAGCTCTTTGCCAGTCACTCTGGACAATGCAGGTAGCACTAACTTGCACTCATTTGGTACTTAGTAACCCTCAGCACATTTCACAAGTGCCAGAGGGCACCTTTTGCATGTCTGCTACAGAGGCCAAAGTGCAGAGATTTCTTCACTACATCAGGTAATTGCTTCAGGCCAGACAGTCAAACACCGCAAGTCCCAGGAGCTTAGATTGATTATCACAGCAGTAAGGAGATGCATGTGCAGTACATATGGAATTTGGATAAGAAATAGTGGGCAAATAGATCATATTTCAAGTTCCGGTCATCAGAAGTTACTGATTGTAAAATTTTTCTGCCATTCCAACAGTGCAACAAAAAGGCTTTTGCCCCTTAGACATACCAATCTCTTTCCCACTTTGTAATTCCTGCCTTTTGAGTTGAAATTTTCCCAGGAATTTAAAGTAGAAATGCACTTGCATTTCACATCTGCTGGAGAAACTTTGAGATGCCCTCCCTGGAGAACTGGAACATCTACCAATGCCATTTTTTAAAGTTTATGTCTCTTGCCTGATCAAATCCTGTGACAAATCTCATGACATAAACTTAGTAAGGCACAGAAAGGCAGCTGTCCAAACACACAAAATTATCCTTCTTCCCATCTGAGAACTCAAAGTTGTGATGACACCTGCTGGCTCCATGGGGACTTGGCAAACACCAGCCAGCCCCTTCTAGAGCTCTTCAATACTTGCAGGTAAAAATGGAGGATAAATAATTGTGAATTAAATTTTTTCATTGCTTAAAGTCAGAAAATCACAGGAAACAAGGCTAGGAACTTTAAAAGATCATTTACTCCATCCCCTGGAAAAAAAAAAAAACAGGGCTTTTGCTACTTCCGTCATACACCAATGGATGATTGTTTTACCTCTTACTGAAAATTGATAGTACTGCTCTGGACACAGTGTTTCATCATTTTTGCATTTCCTATAAAAGATTACACACTAAGATGTGTTATTACCAGAAAATTATACTTTCATTTGTGTGTTCAAGGATAGTTGGACAGCACTTGGCAGTGAAGTTGAAAGCACAAATGGAGATACTTCAGCCCTGTTAATGAGCTACTACAGCTTTACTGCTTTGTCCTCCTTGTACAGTAGTACAGCTGTCCCACTGCGGGTGACATGCAGGAATGAGTACCTTCCAAAGAGACTTTCACTACAGGAATCCTATCACATGAACAGTGGCATAGTTGTACAAAAAGGGTCAAGCTTATAAGCAGTGTTGGTGTGGAGCCACAGCTGCATCCTGATGATTTCAATTATATTGTGCATTCTTAGACTGGGAGAAGCAGCAGTCACCTTGATGAATCAGCTCGCTGACAAACTAAGTATGCTTAGGAGACTGTATAAAGAGCTGTTTTATAACTGTTGGACCATGTTAGTTTATGTGTTATGAGTAATTTCACAGTGAGACTTCAGAAGAACTACAGATCCCTGCAAATCATCCCCTGCACTATTCCTGGTATTTTGTTTAGTCTAAGAAATGTGAAAGAGGTTAGATCACATTCAACTTAAATATTTTCCTGAACTGATTTCTGTCATTCTCCAGTATGGTCAGTATTTCTGACTGATTTCACCTAGATCCTTCAAGACAGTTGTAAATACCCTGTGTCTGCCCTTGAGAAACCAAATGGGGAGCCACTAGCAGGGGACAGAAATTAGCAGGGCCTTGAGTGAAATGTATCTGTTTAGTTACTACCTTGTTTGAGCAAGTCAAGAAACTCAGTTCCAAAAAATCTCTCACCGGGAAGTTGGTATAGATACAATTAATTAAACCACCTGTCTCCTTCCTGGAACCTGCTCTCAGTAGTGCAAACATGCCTACCATACCTCATAGTCCACTTTGAATCTCAGCTGTGGTCAACTTACAAACTGCTAAAATGGGTCATGGCATGTGGAAGAGAGGCATTACTTAGGCAAGTACTATTGCTGTTCCAAGGAGATCATAACTGTGAGGAATTATAGTCAGCACAGGGAACCTCAGCCCCCAAACAGGGAACCTAAGCCCCCAAACCCCGAGTATTAGGATGACTGGTTTCTTCATAGTCACAGAAGGTTTCCTAAAACTGACTGAGGAAATTAAGTAAAAGCAGCCACTGAATTAGAGGTGTTGCCAGCCCCACAAGAACTGCAAAAGGAAGAATTCTTACCACAGAAACTCTGACTATTTGGAACAAGCAGCTGAATCTGCATCTGCAGCCTCTACCCCCAGGTACTCGAGTCACAGGGCTTTGTCAAACAGATTGGTGAGAACCTGGACTAAATCATCACTGCCAAGTTTTTCAGAGTTGCATATGCATCCAAAACCAGTTGTCTATTAGAGAACAGTTTAGGACAAAACCACCTCTGAAACCAGAACAAGCAAGGCACTGGCACAAGCTCCCGGCAGAGATGCGACTGGGCAGCAATGCACTTGTATTGACCTTGATTATTCTGGTTTCAGAGGTGGTTTTGTCCTAAACTGTGGGAAAGTGCAATACTGCCAGAGTCACACACGGCAACCCTCTCCCAGTAAATCACTCTGTGAACATGTATAGTTTGTCAGAATGTTACTCATATGTTGTGTGGAGTTAACTGCTCAGAAAACTCTGTTGAATCCAAAGGGCAACTGACAATATAAATAGGAGTTGGTGGGAGGAATACATTACTTCCAATTGTGTATGGCTCAGCAAGGTGTTACCTGGCATAAAAAACCAGCAAGGGCTTTGTGAGTAACTAGAGAGGAAGATAGTTCTCTCAGATCTCTGTACACAGCCAATACATCTCATAACAGCCTCATTTTTCCTCCGGGTAAAACAGGATTGATATGAGTTTTGTGGGACAGCAAAGATTTAGCCTAGAGATTCAAAAATTAAGATTTCTTCAAACCCCTGTTTTCAGTACCATCCATAAACAATCTTAAACTTTTTCATATTAAGCATCAATATTGAATGGCTTAACTCAGCTTCCAGCAGTGACCACATGTGTCAGCATCCTGGTGCAAGCAGGAAGAGGCTTGTTTGCTAACTGTCATTGCAAATAACTGCTGATTTTTCTAAGCACAAAAGCCAGGCTCTGTGTCCATCAGGTTTTCCTTGTATTTTCTTTTGGGCCACAACCACAGTACCAGTCTCCAGAAGACACAGATTCAGAGACACACCACAGTAATGGAGCTTTGTTCAACCATATCAGGTGCAAATTTCTTCCATGCGATGAGATTTGAATTTCAAATCCAACTGAATTAACCACAAATACATATAGTCTAGGAAGCAGGGGGAAAAAAAGTCCAGTCATGTGGACAGAGAACAGAAGTTCTGAAGTCACAGTGGAGCTTTGCATGTTTAGGGACTAGACTGCCTGATGTTAGAGCAGGGTCTTCAGTTCGTAACCCCATCTTATTTTCCCATATTCTTTAATACAATGCCTACACTGGGGGCCTGTTATGACTGGGATTGCTTCTAAAAGGATGAATATTTTTAATTAATTTAAACCCACAAGAATTTAAGAAGCTAGAGTCTGTGACCCCTTTGTTGAACTTCTTAAGAGCATAAACCCCACAACTGCCCACCAGTAGGGCAGTGGGCAACAAGGACATAAAACTGGTTACACAATGGAGGGGCTACATTCAGTTCTTAACCCTTCCTAATCCAATCTTGCATTTTATAAGCAAACACTCTTATAGAAGCAATTCTCATCAGCAACAAACAAAAGCCTTCTGAAAATTGGGTTCTGGATGCCCTAATTCTTTTCGGGCTTTCTAAAACGTCCAACACATCCACTTAGACTGCATATAATATCTTTTTTTTTTCAGTTCAGGGGAGAATTAGAAGCTAGTAACCTTATCTCACATTTTAAAGCCAAATTATTTTTCATTTACAATCCAAATCAAAATTAAGTGTTCTATTTCATTTGGGAGTATTTTTGGAAATTAGGAGCATGAGGGGAAGATAGGGAATTCCATGTTTATGATTTATCTGGAATTAGGCCAACAATCAAAATAGTGAAGAGGTTAGACTATCCCATGCTACAGGAATTGTTGAATGAACTATCCGTCTTCAAGAATGTGCCTCGCCCAACTAATAAGGCTCAAGACCCAAAGCCAGCCGTCAAATCTATTCAAGCAAGACCAACTGAAAATTCAAAAAATGTATTAATGCCTCCCATAGCTCTGTGTAACTTTTGCAGGAATATCAACTTGGCCTACTTTGTAATTTATGGGAGAAACATCCCTCAGTGGTTATCAGGCAGTTAATGTTGGCAGACTGATAAGTCACCGAACACCTGGCATGCTCTTCAAAGAGGGAGTGGAGCCCTGGCCTCTCCTCTCAAAGCATGGCCAAATTGCAGGGCAAGGGAGCTGGCAACACCCCTACAAATGTTCTGTACCTTCTCCCTCCCTCCCTCCCTCGTGGCTTGGTGAATACTGACATATTCTTTTACATAAGGGGATAATTTAAGCAGGACTGGATACGTCTTCCACCACTGAGTAGCTCAGAACCTGCCTGAAAAATAATTCTCATGGGCTGTTGGATGCAGGGGGTCACATCCTGATAGGGTGCAAGGAATTTATTTTTCTCTTGTTTCTCATGAAAAACAGAACCTATTTACTGGAATATAACCCTCCCTTATTATGCCATTTATAGGAAACACATATTCAGTGTTTATAAAGCAGTTAATTTATAACAGACAAAACCAGATTATCAGTCTTTGGAAAAGCAAATATTTGTTCAAAAACTTCTAAATGGGACAGACATCTTCATCTCATTTTAAAACATAACTGATTGAGAAAAGTAACGGAAGAGCTACCTAATAGGTAAGATAAGATTTATATGAAGCATTTAGATTGTAAACAAAAAGTTATTATATATATACATAATGCAACTTCATATATTTATCAATGATTCTCTAGATGTGATGTTTTAAATGGTTGTAGACCTTAATCAGCTTCTAATGGATTTTTCTCTTGCTCTAATGCCTTCAGAAGAAAAAGGCATTTGCACAAGAAGCTTCTTTCTTTGATATTGATATTACTAGAAATAAATAGTTCTTAAAATGGAAATAATGTTCACTTTGCTCTAACACACATTTATTAATGAACTGTCTGATCTACAAATAAAGTAAGTTGTCGAAAATTGGCAATAAGCTTCACTCAGGTCTAAAAATACAAGTCTATAATGTACATGAATCCTACTTTATGGTTCCCAGAACTGTTCTGCATAGTTCTAGAGGACATGCTCTATTTCTAATGCATAAAGTTGAATGATACAGGTGCTGTAATGTTAACTTTAAATTTTTGCAACCTCAGATTTGCAGTGATTATTTAGTGCAACTGCAAGGTTCTTATTCCCGTGTTCATTACACCCAAATCAGTAGCACTTGTCTATGTGTTTGCCTGAGGATTCAGGGATCTTTCCTTGAGTGTTGAGTAGTTTGGGATAAAACTGTAAACAAGAGCTTCTGTGTTTGTCCTGCCCTTTCCATCCAAAACCTATCTGTGTTTGGAAGGCATACCCCCCTGGAAGGCAGCTCAGCACTTTTCCCAGTCAGTCCCTTCACATCTCCTGGGGGGAGCTGGTGGCCACTAGAGCCAAGTACTGTCCCAGACCTCCCAGAGAGAGTCGCAACAGAGACATCTGCCAAATCCAACACTGCCAGATGTTGTGCAGGAATTGTACCCTGCCTAGAAAAGATGAGGGAGAGCTTGCATTCTGCAACTCCTGGTGTGCAGTTAGGCCTGATGCTCTTCTTGAGGGAGGGACTGCTGCTGCAGAAAATCCTTTCCCTGTGATTAAATATGATCAAAAGCAAAATTTTGCAATCCCTGCCTCTTCGCTAGAGCTGACTCTGCAGTGTCCAAGGATGCTTCTTCAAAGTAGGGATGACTCCCAGAGGAAAGAACCTTTTTCTTCGCTGCCAAGGCAGGTGCAGCATTGCAGCAGGAACAGGACCTCTGTGCCTGTGTTACTTGCCACAGAAGTGGGTCACTGCAGAGGCAGAAGGAATGCTCAGCAGTTACTGCAATAGCTCTGAACTGCACTGCTTCAGCCTGCCAGAGGACAGTGAGTATCCCAGCACTTCAGAAGTCACATGCACTGCTTGACCAGCAAGGCAGGAGCTGAAGTTAAGTCATCCCCTTCCCTACTCCAGTCCTGAAAATCCAGAGACTGGGAATTTCATTAAAAATAAATAAAGGGTTAATGGGAAAGAAGGAAAAAAATATTCACAACATATTTGCTGCATATTTTGCTCTGTTCTCTATCTGCCACGCACTCGAGAGCAGGCATAACATCCACTGAATTCACTACCTCCCGATTAAGTCATGACAGCCCATCTGTGTTGCAGCAAGTACAGAACGTGACCTATTATCTCAAAAGAAAATAGCACACCACCCGACTGCCAAAAGCACCTCGTGACTTGGCACCCAAATGTCTCAGTACTCACATCAACATACCTTTTCAGGACTAACTCCCACAGCCTGAATCAGCCAACTGTGAAATTCAGCTGAACTCTGAATAAATCGGATAAAACCAGCTTTCCCATATGCCAAATCACAAATTATACAATGATTGTAATTTGCTGTTACAGATCCTTAACTTCAAAGGAGTAGTTAACAATTGTCATGTGATTCTAGACTGTTGTCTCTTACTACTTTAATGACAGGCCATATAATCCGTCTTTTAATCTCATTTATCCCTTTGTCCACTGCTATACAAAAGGAATCTCTGCAGGTTTGGTGGTCTTGAACATCCTGTTTAATTTACAATGGGAAAATGCATCTCCAAAGATTGTGGCCATTCAAAACTTTTCCGTAAGGTACAATTCAGCACTGCTGTATGGGAGAGAATTCATATATTGCTT
Organism: Donacobius atricapilla; assembly: GCA_013397315.1. Classification (NCBI taxonomy): domain Eukaryota; kingdom Metazoa; phylum Chordata; class Aves; order Passeriformes; family Mimidae; genus Donacobius; species Donacobius atricapilla. The sequence goes on along the minus strand of WBMY01014673.1, from coordinate 516,968 downwards.
TAATGGAAAGATGGATGATAATAATATTTGCACTTTATGCTTGCAGAGTGCATTTCATTTGCAATTTTACACAATGTCTGATGCTAAGGTTTGTCTGAGGTGTCCCGTAAGATCTGCCTAGTCATCTCTGAACATTATGTTGGTCAGGTTTAGGGTACATACCCTGAAGATGCAGAAAGACCACTTCACTACATCTATGAACTTTTGCATTGTGAATGGAAGAACAAATTAAAAAGTCATTTTGTTGCCTTTTTTTTTCTAGGGGGGGGGAAAAAAAAAACAAACCTCTAAAGAGCGCATTATTGGATGTCAACATGAAAACAGGAATCTCCATACTTCTCCTAAGTGAAATATGTTTTGAATTCATCAAGGCTGATATCAAACCTAAATTTCCAAAAGAGGAAAAAGAGAGTAATTTCTTGGAAAGAAATAACACTAGTATTTCCAAAGAGTGGTATAATCACAAAAATATCTCTAAGCTTTTTGAAGACCAAGGTTTTGAAGACCAAGGTCTTGAAGACTTCACTCTTCACAACTTCACTGAAAAGACTGCAAATTTTGGATTTGACCTCTACAGAAAAATTGCAATGACACATGATAACAATGTAATCATCTCTCCCCTTTCTGTGTCAGCTCTCATGAGTGTCTTTATGATGGCAGCCAAGGGAGAAACATACAGACAAATTGTAAAAGGTCTAAACCTCCATGCTGTGAAGGACAGGGTGGATCACCAACATTTACCAGCTTTGTTTAAACAACTGATAGGTAACATCACAACGAATGAAGAATTTCTCCTTGTGCAAGGTATTCTTTCTTTTATACAAAAGGACTTCAGACTCAAGGAGTCTTTCCTGAATTTATCTAAGCAGTACTTTGATATGGAATTCCTGAAAGTGGACTTTGAAAACTTAACACAGGCAAAACTTTTCATCAATCAAAACATTAACAAAACAACCAAGGGAAAAATCCCAGGGCTTTTTGATGAGCTGGACCGCCATAATAAACTGGTGCTTGTGGACTACATTGTCTTTAAAGGTAATTGCTGTTTTTATTTTGAAGAATAATTATTTATTAGGAGAATCAAAACTCTAACTTGAGCTATATTGGGAGGAGTTTAAATGAATTTAGATATGCTGTTTTCTCTATGTCTCTAAGTTTACTTTTTCTATCAAGCTTATTTAATAAGAGATTATTTTTCATGAGATGGAAGCACAATTCTTCTATGCTGTCTTCCATGCAATAAAGTCTCAAAGAGAACAAAAAGCCCTGCATCAAATGATCTCAGTCCATCTCCAAATTATCCCCCCTTATGATAGGAAACAATGTTTTATTTTCATTCACCCATTAAAATGAAAAAGTCTTAATCATAATAGTCTTAAATGCTGGATACTGGGCATAAAATCATGGGCTGATTTAACATAGTACACAAAATCATTGAAACAAAAATATTTTCTCTGTCTCCATCAAGAATCATCTGCCCCAGAGGAACCCAAGTACCCCATTATATTACCTTACAGGGAGAGGGAAAAAAAAAACAGTGATGGACAGAAACCATTCCATAGAGAGCTCAGTGAATCCCCATCCAAAATATTGGAAAATGAAATTAAATACAGGATACTGAACAGCTGGTAAAGAATTTCAGAGAAGGTTAGATGTTAGGAAAGGTCAGATGCTCACCAGGCATTTATAAAACAAAGTGAACATAAATTCTGGACTTGAGTGGCAACTAACCAACCCTAGAAAAATATTTCTCTTCTTTCTGTGCAAATGAAGCTGTTGATTTTGTGGATTACTTTGGGGTTTTTTTCTGTAAGAAATTATATACAAGAAACATAAAATATACTGAAATTGTCATCCACTTATCCCAGACATAACTGACAGCCACTTCAACTAGATACAGAAAATATCCTATAATTTTTTAAATTTTTTAGAACATTTTTCTGAACAAATCTAAACACACATAATTATTTAATTTCTTTCTTTCCTCAGGCAAGTGGCTCCATCCATTTAATTCCAAATTCACAGAAATGGAGACTTTCCACATAAACAAATACAGAAGTGTACAGGTACCCATGATGTTCAAGTCAGATAAAATTAATTCAACTTTCGATGAGAACTTAAGATGCACTGTGATAAAGATACCTTACAAAGGGAATGCCCACATGCTGATTGTTATCCCAGAAAAAGAGGGAGACTACATTTCAATTGAAGACCATTTGACTACAGAGCTTGTGGAATCCTGGCTTGGAAGCATGAAAACCAGGTATTGCTTTAACATCCATGGGGCCCTAATGTCTTTGATGTCTACTGCAGCAAAGCAACAAAGCCCAGCAAAGTTTAGCTGGTCTTCCTAAGCCTTTTCCCATCATAGCATCTCTGTGGCTAGAGGTATCTACAGAGTCTTGACAGAGCTTGAGAATTTTGACTCCGAGGGGACAAGACTTTGGCTCCTCTCAGTTAAAAATGGCTCTCTCTGTGAGGGCATGAGTCTTTCCATATTCTTCCTTAGGTCTCCTCTCTCCTTAAATTTAGTACTGCCGAGCAAAATCCACAATAAATCTAGACATTTATTAAACATTTCTTACGAGAGGAAGCCCAGAGGAATTGATAAATTTGAATATAAAAATGTAAACCCAAATGATTCCTTTGAAATGTAGTTCCAGAAGTGACAATTCTTTTCACCAGTCAATAAATTAGTGTGTTGCCCTGGTATCAGGACACTGTAGCTGCTGGTGGAAGTATTTATACAGAGAAAGAAATGATTTCTAGCATGACTGGCAGTCAACAGGTTAGAAATTATTTTCTGCCATCCTAAATTTCAGCAGAGACTCTTCAGTTTTTGTCCCTTCTTTTTCTGTGTAAAGCTTAATTCCTGAATAGTGTGCATTTCAGCAGTCAAGTGACATACCGTTTGCATTGAATTTTATTTTTTTTAACAGAACAGTGGACATTTCATTTCCAAAGTTTAAACTAGAGCAAAAATACAAAATTAAGAAACTGCTTCAAGGTCTTGGAATTAAAAAGCTCTTTACGCGTTCAGCAGATCTTAGTCATCTGACAGATCATGAATATGTAGCAGTTTCACAGGTAAGCCTACTAAAATTGTTTGCTTTTTGAATGATAATAGTATATAAATGGCCCAGACAAGACGGTCATATAAATTTATAGGGACACTAATAGCAGAGTACCTCATCTGCCAGGTATATGCAATCTACACATCTTAATCAGGATGGGTCCCACTTCAAGTCAGAAGTGTGTAGAGGTAAGGGGCAGTGACATCTCACAGGTGCTCAACACCTCCCAAAGCTAAGCCATCACAAGAGAGAAGCTCTGCCTCAAGAGGAGTATGGTTGGCAGGGAATGAGCACAATTTCACAAAAACTGTGAACAAAAAAAACTGTAAATGACAGTCAAATGGCAAAAAAGCCAGGGCGAGGAAGGAACTCCTACACAGTTCAGAGACAGGTATACTTCTCAAAAAATAAAGAACCTTAGAAAGTTTAAATAATAAAATCTCAGAAAGGTAACAGTGAGCAAGAGATGTCAAAGCACTCCTGCTTTTCCTTCTGCATACCATGGAAGAGAGAAAACAGAATCTCACAGCACAGGATTGGCACAATATATTTGTACTCTAACACAGACAGGTGTTCTACTTTATATGCTGAAACTTTTAAAGAACCTTTAAACAGGTAAAGGCAAGGGCAGTGAACAGGCAAGAAGACAGAAACACAGCCCCATGGAAAAAGAGGAGCAGGACCACTGTTTATTTTGTACCACCGTTTAAGGGAGAGTATAGATGAATTTCAGGAGACTTGATAAAGAACAGAGGCAAAATGAGAAGCAGAAGAAAATAGAAGACAAAGGACTTGTCAATCACATCAATATCAAGAAGGAATAGGTCTATGTGACCAGAGATGTCTTATGAAAAAGAAAGAGCTAGTCTATAAAAAAGACAATTTGCTGATAACAGAAAATTAAAAGGCACGGTCAAAGAAAGGATATGAAAGACATAACACACAGAGATACTTGTGCCCACAAGAATGGAGCATGTGGGAACAAGATGAAAAGCAATTAATTCTAAATACAAATTCATACATTACAGTAAAAATAAAAAAAATTATTCTGAAACAAGATGAATTTATAAACAAGATCCAAATAAAATTAACCCGGCACAGGATTTAAAAACATAGATTTATAAACTCATGTAAGGAAATTGTAGTATGCAACTGCTTGTGGGGGGATGTATGGCACTGTCAATCCAGGACCGTAACTCCAGGAGAGGCTTCCCAGAATCACGGAATGGTTGAGGTCGGAAGGGACTCTGGAAATCAACTGGTCGAACTCCTCTGCTCAAGCAGGGTCATCTGGAGCAAGTCGTTGAGGTCCATGTCCAGACAGCTTTTGAAAATCTCCAAAGAGGAAGAATCCACAGTATCTCTGGGCAACATGCGCCAGTGCTCAGTCCCCCTCACATGAAAAAGCATTTCCCGACGTTCAGAGGAAACCTTCTGTGTTTCAGTTGGTGCCCACTGCCTCTGGCCCTGTCACTGGGCACCACTGATGGGCCTGGCTCCACTTTCTTTGCATCCTCCCTTTGGGTATTTGTACTCTATGAGAAAGAATCCTCCTGGTGCTGCTCTTACAAGTCTCCCTACACCAAATCCTTACAGAAGCCTTTGTGAATAGCCAGTTAACAGGGTGGTGTAATAAACACTTCGATACTAGTTTCAAAAACTCTCATGCTTGACCTACAGGTTTTCAAAATTGCAGTGGCTTAACAAAACAACTTTTCTGGAAAGATATAACATCCAAAGACTAAACATTTAATGGATAAAATTGCAGTGATTTTCAGTTTAGTATGAATTATTTTACTGTTGGGAAATATAAAGGCAATCTGCAGCACTTTTCTCCCTTCCTCTTGATCATGTAACTTTCATGCTGATTCTCAGCAGTTAACTCTATTGTCTTATGAAAAAAATCACACTTTAACAGGAGTTGCTAACTGATATTAGAAGCAATATGTGCATCAGCTACAAAGTGCCAGAGGTGTACCCTGTCCCTGTGAATTGTGAAAGACAAATATACTATTTAAGAATATGGAGCAGAAAGCTCAACACTGGTGAAGTCCTTCAACTGTTTTCACATAAGTATTTCCTATAATTAGGAGTTTAGGAGCTGGAAATCCACTAGATGACCAGGCAGTTCACCAGTACAGACCTCATTGCTCTACATATTTAGTCTGTGCTACCAAATGTACAAAATCAGAAATACACAGAGGAAAAAGCGAAGATTGGTGCATTTCCCTAAGCTCTCACAAAATCAACTGTGAATGACATATCCAGCCAGTCAGAGTTTGTGACTGGTAAAAACACATTTCCTACAATTGAGAAACTCCTTTGCTCAGTAGGGTGTCAAAGAGGAGCACTCTACACAAGTGTAATTGTTGCGTCATGCAAAACCCCCAATCTCTAAGTGAGGTCTTTGCTCAGAAATGTGGAAAAGTGCAATGACTCCTGAACTAGCACCCACACTGTGAGCATTGTGAGCACAGTGGCTGTGCTGACTGCTCTGCTGCTGAAGCAGACAGCACAGGGGTCTACCAGTCTAACACAGGTAGATTGCACTGAACTGCTCATTTCGATCCTTAACAGAAGCCTACTTCAACTGAATGGCTTCACCTGGAAAAATACACTTCATGTTAGTATTTACTTCTGACACAATTTATTTCTACCTTCCACTTCAGGTTGTCCAAAAGGCAGTTATTGAAGTCGATGAAGAAGGAACTGAGGCTGCAGCAGCAAGTGGGTCAGAAATAACTGCATTCACAGCGCCTCCTGCCATCAAAGTGGACCGACCATTCCTTTTCATGATTTTTGAAGAAACTTTCAAAACATTACTGTTTATTGGCAGGGTGATTGATCCAACAGAAATGTGAATAAAGGTAATAGTTTCTATTCTTTGGAATGTAAGAGGCTTTATTTTTATAAATTTATTTTAGAATAAAAAAGACATTGAAATATGAAATGTGAAAACCTGTTTTGTCTCTCCAGCTAGCACTAGGTTATCCTAGACATATTTTATTAATGCCACATAACAAGCTAACTTCATTAAGGCTCAAAGCAAAAAAATGTGACTTGCAAAACCTACCTTTGCTAACAGAAAACCCAATCACCACAGAAATGAAATGTCAAAAGTCAATATTTTAGTGACAAATCTGAATTAAAAGCCCCAGACATTCATATGCCAAAATATTCAGGAAGCTCATTCCCAAACACTGCAGAATCCTCACTGTTATCTTCTGTTGCAGAGACTGAAGACCCCAGTGACCTCAATGTTAGCAGAATTTTGCCAGTTATAAAAACAGAAGCAGTATAAAGCCGTAAAAGAGAATTTATAATCTTTGCCTAGAGATCTTTATTTTCTTACTGTAGAAAATAAGTCTATCATGAAGTCTATATTGTGAGTGTGACTTCTTTCAAAGCATTTACACAGACTATCAAACCACCTCATTTTCTCAGAGTTCATGATGTGCCTTAAAAATATTCTTTGAGTTGAAAACAAAATAGTTCTGAAAAATAACTTAGGTATTCTGATTTTGGAAAATCTGGCCTGTACTATTTCATAGCACAAAGGTATCCCTCTCCTAAACCCAGAATTTCTACCTGTCATATCATCTAGACACCAGGGTGAACTACGTAACAGGACTCTGTAACTGAACTAAGGTAGATTTTGGTAGGAAAAAGCATACCTCCATTAAAGTGGAATAATTCTAGTTACAGAGTTGACCCTAAAATCCAGACAGTGTTGCCAAGATGTTTCAGAAAAATATTTCCATGATCTAAACACATTTCCCTTTATTCAAGTAGAACAGTGCTTCGAACAGAATGACAAGATCTTAACATTTAATAGATTTTAATTAGCAGTCCTATGTATAAAGTATGAAACAATGCAAAAAGCTACTTCTAGATTTAAGCAACTAACAGATCTCAGCCTTATGCTGCTTGCTCATACAACCTTCACAAAATAATTGCCCAAAAAAGAGCAGAAGACTTTTCAAAATCATTTGGCAAGCAACTTCACAGGCATCTATCAGTAAACACACATAGATACATCTGCTAGAGAAGATACAAAAGATACATTATAGAATAAAGCTGGTAAATCTCTAAAAATCACCTCAGTTACCATTTGACGTCTGCCCACAACAGCCCAGACACTGATGTAAACCACTCACAGGCTCTGTTATCTGACAAGACTATGAAGGTGTAGCTAAGCTAACTTTGGACTGCATTACAAATGTACCCAGAAAGAGAATCCCTCCTTCCTGCCACTGGTCTATATGAAAACCAACAAATTTCACTGCACAGTTGACTTTCAGCTGTTATTTCAGAGCTACAGCTGACCAGCAGGTATAAGCAGTGCTCTCAAGGGTTCAAATGCATTGGTGCTGTTCAATAGAACTAACCCAGAAGTAAGGTGTCCCTAAAAAGACTGCTTGGATGGAGGTCTGTAGTGCAAAGGACTGATGAGAGCACGCACAAGACACCAAAGGTATTGCACAAGGAAAATATTCAGTCAAAAAAACGTCTGAACAGAGCATTTAAAGATTACATTGAAGGAATTCGGGGTTATTGAGTAGGCCATGTGTTATGAGTATTAAATAAATGAATCAGTTTAAAATGACAGTGACAGCCAAGAAGGAACAAAAGACAGACTGTTTACAGAACTCACTATATGCTTATTAAGGGGAGAAAGGCCTTCAAATTTCTGGACTTACTGGTTGTTCTGCATTGCTTTAGTTAGGGCATCAAAAGGGCAAACACAGTTTTGAGTCCTGTTCTACAGCTGGCTACTGAGGATCTGAGTTTGGTCCCTGCTGAAGGTCACCCTAAGAACAGACTGAGAAGTCTCCTGTGGCCCACAGGTGAGCAGCTGTGCCTGGGCACCTGGGAGTATCTGCCTGCATTAATGAACCACAAGCGGCACCCAGGAGGAGCCAGCCCGGCTCATCTGTACACCTACAGCAATACCCAATGTTCAACATCATAAAACTCAAAGAAGCTTTTAAAGAAATCTGTGATTTACAAGATCCTATGCCAGGCTGCAGAACCAACTGAAAAATTAAGTATTTCCACAGAACCCAAGCAATGCCTGTGACTTAAGACAGAGAATACAGCTAAATCCAACCGTGGTGTAGGAAGCTTAAGAATTCAGACAGTGCTTAATCCAAAGAAATATTTTGTACTTCATGCAGCCACCATACATCCAGCATTATTACCATGTTAAATAAATACCTTCTATGGGTAAGTTCTTTTATTTAATATAAAAGATGCCCTGAGAAATTTTTTTTCAAGAACATGCATGTACAGCATTGTCCTAGGTTTTATTTTGAGTAAATCATCATTCATGTTTTTACATTATAAAAAGTAACCACACACACATATGCATACACAGACCAGATCATCTTTATCATACACCAATAAATTTTAAAAACCATATATTTCTGATATCAATATATTTATGCTGCCTCCATTTTGAAAGAGAAGCTGACAATAGCTTCATAATCTCTCTCTCAATTATTGGCATAAATAGAACTTTTCAAAATATGATTGCATGTTTTTCCACATAAATTTTGATAGAAACATTAGCATTGATACAAACAAATGCAGATGACATCACTGAAACATGACAGCTTGCAATAGCAGCTGATTAAAAACTAGATTCATTATTATGAATTGTTAAAGTGAAAAATACAATCTGAAATACTAAAATTAAAACAAGTATTTATACAACAAAACTTACGAAATAAAACTTTTTTTTACATCATCTGGAGACATTTGCTTTTAGATTGCTTTGAAACTTACACAGAATTTTTATTAACTTAGTACTTGTAAAAACATTAATTCCAAATTCACAGCACAATGCCTCAAGTCTATGGTTTTTATTGACTGATCAATGGTTTTGGACTTTGGTCTTAAACTAGGTTTGCAGATTCTTCAAAATGTAGGATTACTTTTTCATATTCATAAGAATTCCTTCTATTTCTTGCTTAAAATATGGGACCTAAGAGTTGCTAAGATTGTAAATAACCCAATTAAATAATGGGTATGTGCATTCTAAATCCAAGACTTCAAACTACAAAGGCATAACTAAAAGAAAACAAAATCTCCTTAGCTGCAGCAGTCAAGAGCACATAGCTGAAGTTATATTTCATACCATTTCACTATGATGTTAGAATTCTGCAACCATTACATTCTTTATCAGAACATATTTTACAGCTTGGAATTTTATTTAGAAGATTTATTTTAAATTTTTAACATTGCAGGATGCATTTTATTTAGTACAATTGTAGAGAGTCTCATCTGCTGCTCCCACCTTGTCCCATCAGAATGTTGCTTCCTCTGGTCTCTTGTTCCCTCATTTTTCTGTCAGATGATCTAGGAATTTGATTTTCTGTTTTTTCTTCATGCAAAAGAAAAAACACACATAATATCTTGTTGCTATATTATTAAATTACATAACATATTAAACTGCTATGGTGCACATTTTAACATAACTCTTAGCTGCTGTACTCTAAATTACAAGCTGCTCTATTGCACCATATTGAAAAAGCCAAATGGACATATTCTGAGGGCATTCTTCTCCAGAAGGGTGAAGTTCTCCATTAAGTTGTCTACAGAAGGTCATGTAGAGATCTGTCTGAGATGGTTAACGTGGTACAAGCAGTCTACTCATGGCTACAAAGTGCTAAAAGTCTGGGACATTACACCATGATTTCTAGGTGTTCTGTGGACCAAAGGTCATTTGGGTAATTTCTGGATTTTTTATGCCTTAATTTTTTAATCTTTAGATATACTGATTTTCAGTTTCAAAGAGCTGTAGCTGTGTCAATTCACAACTATTTGTATCAGTCAGAAATATTTCAAAGAATGGGGCGTAACTTTTAGAACTCTTGGAAATATTAATTTGCATCAATGTTTTACAGTATCATTTACAAATGACACAATATATTGCCCTGTTTAATTGTTCTAAAACTGCCAAATTTTTAAAATCTGCATACATTATATGATAATATATCAGTGTCAGGATACCTACTAGCCTCATCATAGAAATGGGATGCAAAACACACGCCAGTCCCACTGGAACTCAGAACTTCCAGCATTTTAAATGTCATGATGAAAACATGATTAAAAGCTGTACGTAACAAACTCAAAGTGTAGCAGATATGTGGCAGAACTATTTCATATTGTGCTTCATTTTCTAAGCAATGATATGACTGGATGAAAGGCATTACTTTAAGATACTTATCTTAAACATATAACTGGTACATCATGGTCATGCACCTAACTGGATGTCTTATAGGTCAGTTGTGGACATCTTATAAAATACTGGAATTTATTTAGATTTATTGTTGCATAAAAATTAATTTTCTAATAATAAATTAGAATTTTCTAATTTATTATTAGAAAGTTAATTTTTATGCAACAATAAATCTACTCCCTCTTTTTACAAGATGGAAAACCTGTACCACACATCCTTGAAGAAAGTTTTGATTCAAAGTGAAATAAAATCAGCCAATATCTGTATGTCTGTAGGCAAGATGCAAAATACTTAAATGCTATCAATAAAGTGGGTATATTCATTGATGAATCTATAAAGTTTCTAAATAGTTTTAAACAATTGCATGTTGAACATTTACAGTCATAGCAATATAAACTCAAGCAAAACATTCTCATAAAGCTTAATCTCATAAAGCTGAAAACATTCAAAAGAATATAATAAAGCTACATAGCATAATGATACAAGATCAGAGTGCTTGACAGAACAGTGCTCATGATTTATGTCAATGTCTGCATTAGGATGATTCATGATCTAACTGGCAACTCTTCAACAGGAAGTCAGAAAAACTTCTCTGCTCTGCATATTAAGTAAGATCTCTTGTGGGATAAAGAACTCAAACCACTCAACCTGTGTTCTTTCTGATTCTTTCCTATTCCATCAGGTATTTAAAACAGGCAGTTATCTCTTTTGTGATTCCCCTGTTAAGTTATACGGGTGCTGCTTTAGTATAATTCTGGCATTTTCTATGGCCTAAGTATTACCTAAGACCTAGCAACTGACACCTACACTAAAACAATACCTCCTTGACACCTGCTTGTGAGCACTGGATCATGATTTACTAACGATTTTGTTTTTCTTGCGCCGATGTTATTCTCAAAAACAGATAAAACTTTAATTGGCACACCCTTATGAATTAGTTTAAACTTAATGTTTGAATGCATGAGTGTGGTAAGAAAAGGCTTCAGTTTGCCACCAAAGGAACTCTTTTGAGTTTTGAAAAATTCCTGGAGCACTATCATATATGGAATCAGAAATTCTTCATCCCTGCCAGCTGCACTATATTGTCAAAAGTGAATATTTGCCAGTATTCTGTAGAGCAATTTTATGGAAAATATTAGGCTTAAGCAATTAAACAATATTTTGTCCAAACATATACCACTTCAAACTAAGAATCATTAAATTTTATCTGCTTTTACTTTAATTATTGTGTTACTGCCCACATATTTACTTAGAAAGAGAAACATATTAGAAGTTACCTTACTCAAGTTGCATAGCCAGCAACCTAAAAGTTACGTCTCACCAGAAGTGAGATGGTCAGTGCAAATTTTAACCAGCACATATGTAAATCTGCATGATGATACAGTCTAAAAAAAGACCCAATTATCGTTTTCTCACCTTAGTGAGTTTTCTGCCTTAGTCCACCAAAGGTTATGCTCATTGATGAGCATCTATTCAACTGTTCCTCTCACTGTACAATTGTTAAATCCTTCTCTCAGACTGACTACTGTCAGCTGTTTATATATTTGGATATAATTTTTTTCCATCATTTAACTTAGAAAATAATGCTTCCTTGAAACTGAAATTTTTGTTGTTTTGTTTTGTTTTTTAATTTAACTGTGCGTACATTTAGCACCAGGTCTGACTTCCTCAAATAAGATAAGAAGCACAGCTAAACATATCTGTGACTGAGTGCATTTACCACCAAACATTCCTGTATCTGTATCTCTTAATATCTCCTTACAGAGCTGCTTCATTTTCTGATGAAAACAGTGAAGTAATGCGTCAGTTTACAAAAGAGAATTTGAATCTACAGTACAGCAGACATAAGACCACCTTGAGAGATGTCTTTTCCCATAAGAACACAGAACACTAAAACTCTTACTCAGAACTAAATGTAGGACATCCTAAACTTCCTCTTCTTTCCCCAAAAATGTTTTTCTTACCCTGGAAAGAAATATCCTCTTTAGCTTCTGACCCTATGCAGTCCAGGGACGTTCTGAACCAGACAAAGCACCCAGCTCATTGTGTTTGATCATACATCTACTTTCAAATACTCTGCTCTTAAGGTATTAGTTTGGGAATGGTACATAGAGACTTGAAGCTGTGTTTCTTACATTCCACTCTTCTGCCTGAAGATAAAAGTGAAAACTGCTCTGTGTGAGCCTCTCCCTGCCCCTCTGTATTTAAACAAAAGATATCAGTTTTATTTTGAATGAAAGATAGAAAAAGCTTTGAAATTTGGAAACATTTTATGTGATATAAAAAATATTTCTAACTAACCTTTGCACCTCACTGCTTCGTGAATATTAATCCATTCCTTTTCCCCAAATCCTTGTGGGACAGCAAATAATTGAAATTTCTACAGATTGCTAAAAATATTTACAACATTTGAACTAATTTTCTGGTTTTAAAGTGAGGAAAAGAGGCATACTGTGATTAGGGTGAAAAAAAAATAAGGTTTTGAGCACACCTAATTTTTGAAACTATGTAGCACTCCATGACATTTTATGTTCTCAAGATAAATGCCCCATTTACTTTATAGATAGCTGAAAATGTCAGCATGTCTACTAATCTAACTGCTTACTTTGAAATGGTGCACTTTAAAATAAGTGACCTCCTAACGATCACCTATAAAAGGTCTGAAGAACTGTGGGTAGTACTGAGAGCAGCCATTAGACACTAGCAAAGACAGAGACAGAAGGAAAAGTGATTTGACACCTTAAAGTAGTATTCCTATGTAACCACTAACTCAAACAGTCCATTTACCTTCCAAACTCCTCTATCAAATAAAAGCAGTTTAAAAAACTATAGGTCATTATGCAAGCTTGAGTTCATTCTAGAAAACAATTTATCTTGTACAGTGAAGATGGTAGAATTCTAGTAGAAAACAGATCAAGTACACAAGGAGCTAAATGAATACTGTCCTGAGAAATTCCTTCCTTTTTTGTTTGTTAAACTTTTGAGTGCTTTATTTTACAATTTAGTAATTTTATTAACTTAAAATCCTGAGTAAAGCTGGGGAGATGTTTTGGTTTGTTTTTTAAAGGAAACTGAAAATACAGAAGTGGAAAAATATGTTCATACAGATATTTAATTCACCAAAACAGACCATCACTATTGTTTCCTCTTTAGACCTGGCAAACCAGTATAAGATATTTCCTCTTTCCTATCTTAGCTTCCAGTTGTAGTTTCTGTTATATTGAAGTCTACTTCCCCGGACTCCCTTCCTTGCTCCATTCTGCCTTGGCTAAGAATGCAAATCTCTGCTAGGAAAGAAAAGTCTCAGTTTGAGCCCACAAAATTACAGCTAGTCCAATGACAGTAATTTAGTTATAGTGTAAAAGGAATCTGCAGGGAATTTGCTGCTAGAGTCTACAGAGATTTGGGTGAGTATATGTCACAGCGATTTTCTATGACTTACAGTTCTTGCACAGGAGCTAAAAACGCATCTTCGATTTTGTTCTTGCAAAATGCTGAACAGCATAGGCTGATGTTTAAAAGAAAGCAGCCTGAGGGAAATGCCTGGTGTTGAATTTTTGGTTTTTTTAAATGGCTATGGTAAGGCAAAGGCAGCACTGCCAACAAGTACCAGTACCCGTTCATCATTAAGTCTCAAGATTTAGCACAGAATTGTTATATAATGATACATAAACATATATAAGTCCACAAAAAGAAGGAAAATTAAAAACTAACTAGTCTAAAAATACTTCTATTCTATTTCTCCAGCAACGGGCAGCTAAATCACTGTGACTGTAGTTATTACATATCAAAGGCACTAATCTTCACTTTGTCCCATTCCACCCTCTCAATTATGTACCAGCTGAATGCAAATATGTGCAGGAGAAACAATATGAAAGACTAATTAGAAGGTAATCCCATCTTAGAAACAATTATAATTGCATACATCACATTTCTACCCTGCTATTTTAGTATTTCAAAATCTGTGTAAAGTATAATAAATACAGACCTAATTTTACATGGCTCTTACGAGTTGCCTTTGAAAATATTACCCCTAGGCTCAGTTTAACATCTTGTCAATAACTTACATGCTCATCTTTCGGGGCTGACCCTCCTTATTTCCATTGACCTTTTGGTCAGCTGAGTTGAGTAAGTTGCGAGAACAACTAGAAGGGAAGGCAGCATTCCCACTACTACCAGCAGAATGAGTCTGGAATGAATCATCTGAAACACAGAGGTGCAGCTTAGACAAGGAATTTTGGTTGAAAACAGTACACAGAACTTAAACAGAATGAGCTGCTTTTCCTGTGGCAAGAGTGGCACATTTCCACGGCACTAATCCAAAATTTTAATGGAATGGTTCCTACTTAACATTTCTTCAAGTATTTTTATGAAAAAGTCTCACTAAATAATTGGAATACACATTTTCAAAGAAAATATTGATATATTTAATGTATATAAAGAGTGTGATTTCTTGGGCCAATCTTTACTGCTTAAAATTTAGCTATTTAATGTAATTTAATTGTCTAGTGCCTATTGGTAGTGAATGGAAAGACAGGTTTCTCTAGGCAGCCATTCATCTCAATCTTATCTTTAATCATCCAAACTCTTTAAAATTTAGTGGACTGAACTGCGAACAGTAGTTTCTCTCTCTTAATTCGGTAGAAGTTTTACATAATATTCATTCCCCTCAAAACCCAACCTTTTTATGATACCTGAAATTCCAACCAGGACATGACAAATTCAGTTTATTTTTGCTATTTTTAAAGGTAAATTAAAATAAACGTGTAGGAAAAAAAATAATCAGAAAAATACACTTACTAGATTAGAACTTAAATGCCCAAATGTATTGGGTATCTATTATTCTGCTTTCTTTAGGAGAATGACATCTTAGAGTATGCCTGTCTAATTGGGCCCATATATTCAACACCCACACAAAAAAACCTGAAGTAAAATACATTGCAATAACCTACTTACCACTAAAGGATAACATACAACTCTTTCCCATGCCTGTCACTGAAGATGTATATCCTGTAGCAGAACTTTTACTTTAAAAAAACCAAACAAAACAAAACCAAGCTGGTTATTTCCAAAAGTGTTCCTCTCAATTGTATCATCCTGCTGTTTAATAGCATTGGAGGCTATTTCTGAGTTTATATGAAAAAATTAAATGAGAAAGTTATGCTGAATTTTCTTTAAGAAATCTATGAAATTAGATTTACCAATGCATATTGAAAGTTATTTTAATATATGATAAAGGGTGACATATAAACTTAAAAGGAATTCATAACAGTTTCCATTTTTCAGCATGCCTTAGATGGCATTTCTTTCCTCAGTTGATCAATTAAACAGAAAGCTGAAAATATAAGTCACAATTTAGTGAGCACATCACTACTTTCAGAGATCCATGAGCATTAATTTCATAAGAGCTGTCTATTAGCAAACTTTTGCCTATGAGGGAAGCAATGAAGATTATAAAGATACTTAGGACACTTGTCTATGTTGCTGTATTTTGGATGCAGTACTTGAGTACTGAAAGATTGGCTTCGAACCAGCTTGGATTTTTTTTCTTCTTTGCCTAAAATTATAAAGAACATTTTTTAATATGAATATTGTATTTCCTCAGTAATTAAGAACACTTTTAAATACATTTTTCTGTCAATTTATGGTAAACGAAGGAAGGAGATTATTTAAATACTTAATTAAAAAAAAAACACCTTAGGTCATTATTTCTATACTACAGAGTAGAACAAAACTAAAAACCATAGAAAATGCATTCAGTTCTAGAAGAATCTTTTCCTCTGTGCAGTAGGTGAGGTCCAAGTAGGACTTGGGTCCACAGATATCAACAGTAGTTTTGCTGGGGTTTAACCTGATGATGTGAGATCAAAGAGTTCCAGGTGAGTTTTTGAACTGTTCTTACCTGCTGATGTACCTGAAGAGCTTCCAGAAATAGAGAGATTCATACTTTTTGCCAACACTGATGATGTTTTACTGTCTCTACCTACAAAAAAAAACAGTCCAGTATAAACCCTTCCCTCTTAAAACTTAAATTTATATAAAAGAGAGGACATAATATATCACAGTCCTGGAACAAAGAGTAATAATATCTAATCCAGTGCTACTAACACTTCAGGAATACCACAGAAAAGTGCTTACACTATATTCCAAAGTGAAAAATAACAGAGAACTAAAACTGTAATGTATTTCATTAATAAAACCAAAATAAAACATATATATTATTATATATTATATATAATATGAGGCAATTTTTCATAAAAAAACTTCAGAAATATATAGAAACAACTTTTATTTCCAATTTCTAAATCTCCATTTATTGTATAAAGTGTCTCTTTTCTGCTCCTTTCTTTACTACCTTATAGGAAAGTAAAGTATGCATAAACATGTACACAAATAAACAAACTTACGCTTCTTTTCAAACATTTTATCATTAATATTTGTAGATCTTCCTTCATTTTTCTGCTTCTCTTTTTCTAATTGTTCCTAAAAGAATAAATAATTTTCTTAGATATTACTCAGGTAAAAGTAAATGAACTGTGTTTCCAAATAACAGTTCATTTCTACACTCTCCTGCTAATAGTACAATCCCTGATGAACATCCAAAGAACCAATTAAGTAGTACAGAAATAAATCAGGGCACATATCTCATTTAAAAACCACAATCTGAAGAAAGCTCAGAGTTGAAGTTCAAATCTATAACTTAAAATTATGCCAGGCTTTTGTTGGTTTTTTTTATATTCAACAAGATACAGACATTGGCATCTGGCAATGTAAAAATTTTCTGTAACACAGACATTCTGAAAATAGAACAAGCAACACTTTTATTTCATACAACTTAATGGAAATGTTTTTCCTAAATTTTAAGGTGTGTCACATTTATTCAAACTATATAAAGATCTAAAATTAACATCTACAGTTGATAAATCTTTATGAAAAACAAAATCAACTATGGAAAATTGTTCAGGCTCATTGAATTTATTTGTCCTTTTGTAATACTACCCAGTCTAAAACTATACTCCATTTGGTGAAGAGATACCACTCCAACTTCAAAAAACTATACAATATTAGCTTATTATCTTTACCATTATCATAAAAAAAATTGTAAGTGAACCATAATTGCTCTAATCCATTTTTTTCATGTAGTTCTAATTACTACCCAATCAAGAAAAGAAAGAGGCAACTAATTCAGGTCAGGGTTGCTGGAAAATAGGTCCTACAAAGTCAGCTACTAAAATTAAGGAAACTTACTAACATATTCAGTATTAAAATCTTTAGCAGTCAGATACATTTAAGGGGGCGGAATGGCTCTTCATCTGTTTGGGACCGCAACATGCCCCAGTTCACTGTGTCCATCTCAGGTTCCTAAAAGCATGCTTCTTACAGACAATGCTTAATGAGGCCTTTGTGACCCAGAGGGGTTGCACACATCAGTGGCCTATAGCATGAAAATTCCGGTGCTTTTCTAAAGTATAGGTGTAGAAACAGGGTAAATTTGATGTCACCATACAATACACAGTAACACAGAGAACACCGGAGGCTATTTTGCACCAGGCAAATACTTAGGGTATAAAAGCATTAACTGTATCTACCTGAAGACCGCTAGGGCTAAGTTCAAGACTTTGGGTGTGTGTATGCAGGTCCTGAGAACAAAGCTGAACTGCGGGCTGGAGACAATGGGAAGCGGCAGGAAGTCCGTGGGTCAGATATATTTGCTCATACTGACCTGCAATACCTAGTGGCATCAAAGTGGACCACAAATGGAAAAAAGAATGATATTTTTGGGACACTCTTGAATCTCTTCTGGTTCACTACAAAGAAGTTCATTTACTGTAAGTCAGAGGAACCGTGTTAACAATTTTAGGATCTTCTGAATCCTGTCAGTTGCTCAGCTTCTCCCACCTCAGGCTGTAGGGGAGGCAGCAGACAGGAGAACTGCAGTGGTCTAGTCTAGGCTTTGTGGATATATGGTGAAGATATAAGCTGTGTGCTAAAGTACCTACTGCACCTTTTGCTTTTCTCTTTTTCCTGGCTAATAGGAAAGCCTGTAACACAGAGCATTCTTTGGCTTCCTTGGGACAAAAGAAGTTATGAGATTAATTTCTTTGCCTAGGGAAGCTGTATGTGAATTCTGAGGTGTTCCGTTGATCAGTTTATCATGTTATACATGGTATTTCTCAGGAAACTCAAGTTTGCCTTTCTAATTGATACAGCAAAATTTAGGCAGTAAAGAAAAAAATGTTACGTGTTACTTTGAAGGACTTAACCCTATTATAAAGTGTAAAATGGAACTACACATAGATTATGAACCTATCTGGTCTCTCCAAAATGTGCATTTTCCCTACCTTAAAATTACTGCCTCATTAATATGTAGCTACAACTATTTAAAAATAATGACAGTGTACTAATAAAATATACCATTTCCAAAAGGAGATGTTCTTGTCTCTTTTTGACTTGATCCAATAAATCATTTTCGTAAAATCTTTTCTGAAACTTCAAAATAAAATCAGTAGAAATAAAAAATCACTACATGAAAATGGAAACTAAGAGTAGCTGATAAGTATTGAAGTTAGTAAGTACTTACAGCATCTACAGAGATCTCTATTCTGTCCAGTTCTAACACCGTCTACAAAGAAAATTAAACCATTATTTACTATTACTCAATGGCATGCCACACTTTGAAGTAAAGAAATTTATTTTCTTCCTAAATATTTGAAGCCTATGCTTTTATTTTTGTGGTACAAATGCAGTTTCAAAGTGTCAGAGAGTATTCTCAGAGCCCTGCTGAGATTCACAATGAACAGATTCACAGAACACCTATATGGAAATCAAAATACAGTCAAGGAAGCACCACAGCAAGAATAGCTATAGCACAGGCTTAGGAACCAGGACTGAAAAAAGTAACTCAGGAATCTGTGTGTAATCAAAAGGTTCCACATAGGTGTTCACCCAGTCTCTCTCCTGCAGACTGGGCCTGTAAAGAAGCCACCAACTTAAGCTATTTCACTTCATGGTTTCTAAATTTGAGACTAAGCATGGGCATTCCTTAAAGAGGTACTTTTTCGAATATTCACATTAAAAACACATTTGTAACATTTTAAAATCCTGCAAATACTTTGTCCGTACATTGTAAAATATATGGACAGAAAAGGTATCTCTGTCTCACAGACCTGATGAGTTTTACTAGAATCAGCATTCAATCTTCCTCTAGTCATTTGCTATTTTTTCATAAATGGTCATTGAGCCAAAATCCTGAATTTCAATCACTACAATATAACTGCAATATAAGTAACCAAGGAAACATCAACACTCCTAAATTTCACAGAACGTACTATGCTACATCATCTTTTAGTTGTTCCAAATTACATAACAGACAATGCAATTTTTAATCTTCTGTTCTTACATTAAGAAAATCAACAGAAAGCATAACTTCAGTCATCTTAACTTTCAGTGATAAACCCAAGATCAAATGCTGCCTAAAAATCAAAATGCTTACTCTTTTCACAATAGTCAGAACATCTTTGTCTTTCTCTTGACACAGAAGTTTCCTTATACATAATTCCAACTGCTGAAGTAAATGTTTATCAGTAGGAATCTTCAGAGTAGATTTGACTTTTGGCAACAAACAGCATAGCTTCATTCTACAAAAACAAAAAAACAACTCAAATATTCACCTTTTGATGCAGATGTTTAATTTATATTATTAATTCTCAGTGTATTGCACGCTAGCATTTAACACAAAATAATTAAGTTAGGCGGTCTTATTTTTCAGAAGTGATTGTTGCTTATGTGTCCAGACCTACTGTTTTCAAAATGTCTCTACAGGTCATGAATACAGTCCATAAACATATTTGGTTTGTCTGGGGTTTTTATAATCTAGAAAATTAAGGAGACCTCCAGATTTTCCAAGTGATTTGCACAGTTGACTTTATCAGTCACCTAAATATCCTGGAAATCTGGTCCATTGGTACAAAGGAGCTCAAGTCTCACCAAAAATCATGTTATTGCAATTCCATACAACTGCAAGGATGAAAATGTATCAGATGGACTAAAAAGAAGAAAAGTAGCCCCTCTTTTCCCTTCCTTATCTTCCTCTTTGTGCCTGGAGGCTGCTCCTGCTTGTGCTGTTCAGCAAGGTCCTGCACTCGGGTCACAACGGCCCCACACAGCACAACAGGCTGGGGGCAGAGTCGCTGGAAAGGACCTGAGGGTGCCATTTGACAGCAGCTGAGCATGAGCCAGGTGTGCCCAGGTGGCCAAGAAGGCCAATGGCATCCTGGCCTGTGTCAGCAATAGTGTGGCCAGCAGGACACTCCCAGGGCAGGGATTGTCCCCCTGTACTCAGCACTGGTGAGGTCACACCTCAAATCCTGAACTCAGTTCTGGGCCCCTCATGACAAAAAAGACACTGAGGGGCTGAAGCATGTCCAGAGAAGGGCAATGGAGCTGGGGAAGCGTCAGGAGCAGAATGAGGAGTGGCTGAGGGAGCTGGAGGTGATTAGCCTGGAGAAAAGGAGGCTCAGGGGAGACCCTATCACTCTCTACAACCACCTGAAAGGATCTATTGTTGGGGTTGGTCTCCCAAATAACAAGCAATAGGACAAGAAGAAATGGTCTTCAGTTGCTCCAGGGGGGATTAGATTGAATATTAGGAACAAGTTCTTTACCAAAACGTTTGTCAAGCATTGGAACAGGCCGCCCAGGGCAGTGGTGGAGTCACCATCAGTGGAGCTGTTTAACAGACGTGTAGATGTGGTGCTCAGGGACATGGTTTAGTGGTTGACTTAGCAGTCTTAGGCTAATGGTTGGACTTGATGATCTTAAATGTCTTTTCAAACCTAAATGATTTTGTGGTTCATTCCCTTGATCCTGAGATACTGTTTTTAAACTGTTTATATAAAAAATGTGTTCATTGCTTTTTATTTCATTAACGCCAAAATACTCCGCAGATTAAATTTAAAATATTTTATGCAAAGGAGGAAATAAAAATTTCTTCATTTGATCAGACTGTAATAGCATGTAATAGTGACTAGCTTTAATCTATTGAAATAGATTAAAAGAAACACCAAGAACAAGACATGGTGATATTCTCTGAGAGTCAACTGGGTTTGGACCAGAGAAAATCCTCTGCCAGACATGGTTACTCTGATTATAAACATTCAAACCAAATTTCTCATATTAATTCATCTTACCATTTTTATATCTTCAAATTATTTTAATCACAAATTAGTCACAATTTCCCATATACCAAGAGTTACACCACACTGCAGAAATCCAGAATAGTATCTCCCTAAATCTGTTTTGAAACCATCAACTAACAACCTGTGAACTAGTCCAGTCCAGTCTAACTTGTAAACTTCACTCCAATGGAGACAGTGTATTTCTGTTGTACAAAAACAATCCAGAAAAGAATTACAACAAAATGAATTTTAATATAAGTTAAGGAATTGCAAGTTAGTTCAAGTTTCCATTAAACTGTAATACTGTATCAATAGAGCTTTTAATTAAAATATTTGTTAAGAGGGATAAGCCGATTCAGATTTTATATAAATTTAGTTTATTGTTTTAATATAATCCTCTTAATTTAATGACATGATACATGAATGTTAGTCATCATACAAAATGATTTAATTTTTAAGATCCTGCTGACTTGAAATGTGGTAGTTATACTAAACGCAGTGTCTATTTAAACAGTTTCACTTAGTAATAAACACTATGTGGCAAAGCTTACTGAGTGCACACATGTATGTGCAAATTAAGCTTACATAAATCTCTGTGCAGCATTAATATTAGACATTCAGCTATGTTAATGATGACAACATGAATGACACATATCAGAAACAAGATTAAAAGCATAAAATCACACAGAATATGTGACAAGAAAAAATCTACTTTCTTAATGGTAATTACTGCCTGGTCCCTATCTGTTTAGAAAATGAAGAAAAAAAACAGTTACTACAAAAACAACAGGAAAAACACTGTATAAAAATGAATAAGAGACCAAATTCCCTAATACTACTGTATTGTTTCTCAATTTTCCTTAACAATGAAGTAGATACCCTTTTCCATAATGTAAAACCTGTTCTAAGTTGTTTAGTTCAGACCACTGAAAGAAGTGCTGGAGTGTTTTACTTTACATACAGTGACAATGAAATGGATGGGAATTAATGGAGACTGAAGTTGTGTTCTCTCTGTCTACCCATGAAACAGCATATTACTTTCTTCCCATCTATTGTTGGGCTCTCCTCTGCCTTATTGTTCCTTTCATTCCCAAACCCCGGTGCTTTTGATCAGTCTCTCAAACATGCAGAACTGCCCTTCCTCTGGAATTTTCTAGCACCATTCCCACACTCCCTGGCATCTTTAATACTGGTCATTCTGAAGGCTCTTTATTTTTTTACTCACATCCCATTATTTAGGCAAAACATGAAACTTCTAACAGTATTTCTTAATGTATTATTTAAAGCTTTTTTTCCCGTACACTGCTACATATTCTTCATACCTGACATTTGCCACTGGGTCATGTGTAAGTTCAAGCACAGGTAAAAAGAAGTATTTACAGAAGAATGATTTTGAAAACAATTCCATAATGAATTCGCAAGTATCTAAAAACCGAAGTCTGTTCCAGTAACTTTTTCCTTGGCCTAGTTCTGAAAAGTAAAAATTTGCAGATATTATCTGTCTAGTTTTCAATGTCAGATAGAAAACATTTCACAGGATGACCTTTGACTTAAAGATGATAATCCCAGGTACCAAAAGACAATTTCTCAGCCTAGGTACCAAAAGACAATTTCTCAGCCTATCTCAATCCTTTGTTTTTACTAAAAAACTAATTCTGTCAGTGAGCACTTGAAAAAGCAAAAGAGCAAGTGAACTAGCTACTAACTTAAACAAAGTCCTGTATGCCTCTTAAACCATGTCAGAGGAGTATCAAAATTACTGTGTAAACATTAGGGAATGTTAATAGGAACTGTTAACACTTCTAAGCTATCTTTAAAACACATAGCATACACCAAAACATCAATTTTAAGTGACTGATTAATAAATTAATTTGTGAGATTCATTCAGCACTTCTTTTGCTGAAGCCTCTAGAGAACTTTACTTCTGCAGGGGAGCTCTGCTTTTTATATTGCTGCACTCACAGCTTAGTAATTTTGGCTAAAAGAAGTAGGGTTGGAGGGGTCTTGGCATATTATCAGTTTCTGCATTGCCTCTCCCCCAGTCCCTTTATATAAGCTCCATATATAAGCTCCCCACATACGCACAGTACATTTTGCTAGTGATTATATGAGCAACTGAACATCTTCCAAGCATAGTCCCTCCAATGACGGAGGGAAATTACACTGAATAAATGTAAATGTGAAATGATCTTCAGTCAAAACTGACTTTAATTTCTCAGGAATCGAGGAAAGATCATCTTACGTTCAATCAGTTTCTGAATAACCTCATGTCTCTGTTCTTGTTTGCGATTGTAGCGCAAATACACGCAGAGAGTCCGAGCAGCTGCTTTTTGGACTGGCAGGACATTCTTGAAAGAAATAAAGGGAACACAATTAAACATATCTGAAAGAGTATGACTAAAAACATATACAGAATTAGAAAAAAAATAGCTAAAAAGTAGCCTAACTTTATAGATTTTGAAATAAATGTCATAATGTAAGAGAGAATTAGGAAGCTTGGCCAATTCATGAGACACCTGCTTCTTTATTTCTTCTGCCCAACTTGTAGATTCAACTATTTTATAAGCATCTTAAAATATTCCGTGTTTGCAAGGCACCTTTTGTACTGCAGGTGTTAAAAATAAAACTTACAGCATCTTCTCTTACAGGAGTTTTATTCTTCAATTAACTCAGTAAAATTTCAGACTAGTAGCTCTACATGACAATTTATTTTAGAAATGCAGAGTTCTTTCATAAAGAACAAACACCATGTAATCAGGAAAAAGAAGGCATATTTCAGAGGAAAAATTTTTGATTTAACTAGAAACAAACTGATGTTGAACACAAGGAAAGGAAGAAGTCTTGGGTAGGAGGGAAGCTGTCAATCCATATTTTGTCCCTCAAATGGGGCAAGTTTTCAGCAAAAATTCTCAGAAAAATGCCACAGCTTGATATACCATATGAAAGGGATAGTACTTTAAGATTAATATAACATAGGAAGTACTACACATAGCAAACATCCAGTGGTCTATCTTGCTTTAACAAATAAAAACAAATGAGGAAGCGACAGGTGGGCTCACATTTGTCAAAATGATTGTCAACATCCTGTGAAGAAAACGGTAATAGATCTGATCACTTGATATGATATGAGGGAGACATGCATATTTTTGTAGTAACTTCTCATGCGTTCTCCATTTTAAAGAAGTCGCTGCTCTCTGTTCTGCTGTTGTTAATGCAGGAATCAAGTCAGGAATAGAGAGTAACTAGAAACAGAAAGATAAACAATTTCACATTTTCATGCTGTGTGTCTTGTCACTATGCTTAAAAAACAAATCACAACAATATAAGAAGGGAAGACTAACCCAAAAGCTGCTTCAGTACCTAGCTAAATACACTTTCACCTCCAATCCCTTCTCCTAACAAAGGAAAACTAAACACTGTTCTCTTTGTAATACTCTTTTACAGATATTAAGACCATTACGCCACTTCTCCTCAGCATTCTCTTTCTCAAATCAAATGAATCCCATTTCTCTTTTATCCTCCTAATCTTTGCAGTTATTGTTCTCAATTCCCTAATTAGTTTTAGAGGGAATTAATTTTAGTAGGAATTATACACCTTTTCTCAGTAAAAGGCAAAGAATTTATAGGAGCCAACCTAAATTCCCTTTAGCATTAAGAAAAATGAAACAGACTGCCACACCTGACATTGCATTTGCTATATGTTATATATATTTACAACTGTAAACATCTGACAAGCTCAAATGTTTAAAGTACACTGTCAACTTCCGCCTGTACAAGTAAATAAATTTCTTCAATTCTTATACTGCTGCAATGTCTCAATTTATCCATACATTTAGCAAGTATGCTCAAAAACAGCATTCTTTCTCTTCCATCTTAGAGGTGAGGAGTCATGGAATAAATCATCATCCAGAGCCACATACAGTTAAATTAGAAAAGGTGGGAGCTGAGTACAGATCTCTTAATTCAATGTCTTTACTTCAGGAAATAGATTTCCTTCTAGCAGAAGCCTGAAAATGGAACCAATGAGCAATTGATACATCAATATGAAAAAGATTTAAAATAGGTATTAGCTATCATTTCCTTAACATGAAACCAAGTTTTGTTTTCACTTAACTGTGGTTAATGAGAAAAAGAACATGTATAAACTGTTCATTTTCATATTAACACTAATCTTTCCAATTTTTTTAACGTTAAAGTTTATAAAGTCAACAATCAAAAAAAAAAAACTCAAACAAAAACTTCATATCTCTCCAAAGCAGAAACTAATCATAAAAGCCTTTTCTTACAAAATTTGTCTGAAATTTCTTACTCCCTTAATTTAGAAAGAAAATTTTAAAAACCCAATGAGAATATCCACCTTGCTTTCTGATCCGTTGTTTTCTCCTCCATTCGTCATTAGTTCAAGGATTTCAGGAAGGTGACCTACTAGGGCATCTAACACCTATTTAAAGAAAGGCTGGATGAAACAGTTTGTAAATGAACTCAACTCCATTTTTAACTCACACCAACATAACCCTGCTGACAGCTTTCAAGTTGCTGCTCTCTCATGGTGAAAAAAAAATGGAGATAAGTTGCATTGATTAGTTGCATTGATGACTGATATTTTAATGCAGTAAGTAATATACGCATTACAGATCTGTTTTTATTTATGCAATCAGACAAGTTTTCTAACTGGAGTAGTCTAACTTATTACTGCAGTAACCAGTATCAGATGAAATGGTGAATTTTTTTTTTTCCAACATAAATGTGTCTCTTCTTTTCATCAAAAAAAGTCTCACTATGTTAACTGCAACATAACTGATTGATGTTCTATGCAAGTTACCTTGGACCAAAACCCTTTCTGTAAAGCTTGATCTTTGAAGAATACACAACTTCTTTATCTCCTCTTCAATTGGACAATAAAAATAAAGCAAAAGACCTTGAATCCTATCAGCTATTATTTTAATCAGTACCAAACCCAAAGCTTTTTAGCGTTTGAAAGGTAATAAATAATACAGCAATTAAAACTATTTGGAATTAGTATTTATAAAAGCTAATAAATTTAGTGTAGGTTTACTAAATTCAAACACCTTCCTATTTTCCTCCTTTTTATTCACAGAAGGCTGGCATCTTTATGCAGAGTCTGTGCAATAGAAGTAAAAGCTGTTAATCATTTCAAATTGTTACTCAGCTGTGTCAGTGAAGAGTTATTAAACATGAAGATAATCTGCCTCGATGTAACAAGCAAAAAAAGTTCCAATGAAAGTGTATTACCTCCAGTGACTCATCCTGTAATAGTGTAACCAGTTCTTTATGTATTGTGTACACATCAGAATTTAAAAGCTTAGCAACCTAAAAAAATGACAGTAAGATAGGAAGATGAAACATTCTTTAGTTCTATGGCACAACACCACTTACTTTACAGCAAGCATGAAGAGATACAAGAAAATGTGTTTAATATCAGCTTCTTAAAGTTATGTACTTTCCCACTGATCACATTAAAAATATGCTTATATAAAGAACATGAGTCAAGAAACAGGTCTATTATCTAACTATGAAACATGCTTTTAGAATTAACTCTAATTCACATTGACCAAAAATGTTTTTGGCTGCACTAAAAGCTAGAAATTTCCTTGCAGAATATTCAAATGTTGTAAATTAGGAGAGTTAAGAGTCAGCCTGCTGTATAATTTAGAGAAGATAAAAGGCAAAATTTTCATAGCCTGTGCTGGATTTTAAGTTTCCCCCATCTTCCACCTGAAGTTATCACTCCTTACCTCTTTTGGGTTTTGACTGTGACTTATGTGATACGTAAGTCTCATGTAAATTTAAAAAAACACTAGCAGTCCATCTCCATGCTATTAAAAAGGTTTTATAGCAAGCATAACACAAACTTGAGGAATGAAATTTTTTGCCACAAGAAATATTTAGATAATGTTTCTAAATTTTTTTTAAGCCAAGTGAAAATAAGAGCTTACTTCCAATCAAAATGAAGCTTTAAGGAAATGGCTACAAGGACTTTTATTTTTTGGAACATAATCCAGCTAGCAAGGAATGCCATAAATTATTCATTTTTGTCTGTCACATGGTTGCCTAGTTAAGCTGTTAAAATTAAATTGAGAACTAAATGTACATTTAGACCAAGGTATAATTTGACAGGTTTTTATAAATGAGCTAATATACTTTCCTTATATTCAGGCAGTACCTTAATAGTGCTATACAGCTAAAACAAAATATTATGTAGAATTAGATACTAATTTTACAATTTCAACAATTATGTTGGACTATCATTTGTTAAAATAAGGTATCAATTGGTAAAAAGAACTGGAAATCCATACACCTTTCTTATAATGGTGGAAATAAAGCCATTTTTCCTTCTACTATTCATTTAAATGTTTTCAGCAAACTGCTTAATTTACCAGTTTCCCCAGCAACAAAATGGCATCAAAGCTAAGCTCAAAGACTGAAACACAAGGATTCTCAGTGAGAGAATATGAAAACATTGAAGATTTACCTATATTGGTTTCTATAGTCAGGAGAGTTATTTTAATTTCTGGAATTCACTCCATATAGTTAATATTACCTATGTATTTGTACATTTTTAAAATTTTATGAAAATAACAGAGTAGAATTTATATAACTGAATGGAAATACAGGAATACATATGCTGTTACATCTGCATAAATTTCCAAGTAGTTTCATATTAAATTGAGCATTCCATTTAGATTTGTTCCACATAAATGTTCCTTACATATACCAGGAAACTACAGTTCTAAAGGTTTTTAGGCACAAAGGTGGGAAGTTCTTTTTCTAATACTATTGGAAAACTTCAAATATTATAGTTACTACATTTGTTTATGTTTGTGGTACTAGATCATCAAAAGTCTGTTCTAGCTTTTGCTCCTTACAATCTGACCTAGCATTAATCTCTTGTAGCCAAATGTCACACAACTTAAATAAAACAGTGTGTGTATAAGGGCTATATACAGAGGTTAGAAGGAACTGAACACCCTTGATGAACTAAATAATTTCAATACATTTTATCAAGTCTATCTTGGTTGAACAGTCACAAATGTAAGCGTAAAGACAAAAACAAAATAAAATAAACCCGTGTGAGCAGTAACAAAGAACCATTGTAGACTTACTTCAAAGAAGCTTAGGGCCATGGTATATCTGACAGGAACTTCGGGGTCATGACAAAGGCAGTAGAATATAGAATAAAGTTCTAAATGGAAATTCTTTGGATCAACAAAAACAATCATGGCCTGTGGAAGGATAAAGTCTTTTTTAAACTACACGGCTAAAGGATGACACTAGACAAGATTATCAGATGAACTTGAGAGATAACAGGCTGTTATTTTACGGAGGAAGTGTGCAGGTTTTGCTGGCCTTGTTAAAACACAGGCACCAGACAAAATCCAGAGTTGAGAACTAAACCAAATTTATTTATCTTCCAGACATGCTGCAGGCTGTTTTTCTGAAGATAAGGACTAAAACCATGAGATATAAAACTTCAGATTTATAAATATTGTCAATGTTTCTGTACTCTAGCAAAAACTGCAAATGGATACTTCAAAAGCAAAGACCATTTTAGCAGGCAGCAAAGCAAGGATCTGAATTTCAATATGACTGTGTTTGTACATACCTTGGTTTTGCTCAAATAAACCAACAGATGTCTACCTACATACAGTGTGCTTGCCTTTAAAAGGCAGAAGGAAAAATAGTGGTCTACTGGCTCTTGGTGGAAACATGTTTTCACTGAATACAAATGCAGAATGTCAAAATACAAAGCAGATTCACGGAAATCCAACTAGTGTATTTAAAGACCCCACATAAAATTGAAAAGACTTTCTGTACTCAGGCAGGAACATGATTAAAACATCAACCTGAGAATCCAGTTTCAATCTCCAACTCCCTAGAATGATGTGACACACAGTGGATGTGAAAGTGTAGATTCAAGTGATCTGGAACTGGGGACTCTGTTTCACAGACTTTATCCCAAATCCTTTGTGCCAAGCATTTGGAGGAAATGTGTAGGAAAGAGTAAGACTGGTAAACTCTTAGAACACCATTTCCTCAGTCAAAATTTGCCAACAATTTTCTGAGGCTCTGCAAAGAGTAGTACTTCCTGCTAACTCTTTTGGACAACCTCAAAAACTGAAACTTTGCAGGAAAGAGCTAAAATCAAGCTAACAATGAACAATTTGGGAATAACTCCTCTATCACTTGTATAGTCCTATTTGGTGAACCATATGCACAACACAAATTAATATTAAACCTTAAATTAATATTACTTACTGGAAAATTGTAAGCACAGTTCTTTCTCACTGAAATATACTTCTTTTCCTGTTCCAGAGTTTGCAGATGTAGTTGATTATCATTATGCCCATTTTCCTGCTGTAAACCCAGTGTGGAAAGCTTCTTATAAAATTCCAAAAACCGCAAGTGCTGTTCAGGAGTAAAAATGCCTCAAAAAAAGAAAAAGAAAAGAAAAACCAAACAAAACAACAAACTTTCCTCATTACAAATGCTACTAATAATGTACCCAAACAAATCTTATTTTAAAACCTATCAAATATCTTTTTATCACTCCTCACCCTCCTACCCCCTTGAATCTAGCAGAGTACAACCAGTACACACAAGTACTCAGAACAAACTGGAATGTAACTAGCAAGAAGAATTCAAAAAATACATTAGTAATAAGAGAATAATCAAGGAGAGGCTCAATTTTCTATTCCAGAGAGGGAGCAAAGCTATCAGTGACTGTTATAAAGAAGGCTGAAATGCTTAATTATTTTATTTTCTTTTTCAAATTCTACTAGTATCATCATCAGGCTGAGTACGATCAATAACTCCGACAAATACTCAAGCTTCAGATAGAGAAGCAACAGGTCAGTGGATCTTAAACAAGAGGTTTTAAAAATGTGCAGTCAGATATATTTCATTCCAGTATCTAAAATACTTAAGTACTAGTTGTTGAAATCTTAAATAAGTCAAATAACATAATAGAGAAAGGCTGAAGTGGTATTGATATTTAATAGCTGGAGAGGGAAAGGACAAGCCATATAATTAGGTAAGTCAGGTCACTTCACATGTTTGAAAAAATTGAAATAAAAAAATCTACCACTAAACACCNCCCCCCCCCAAAAAATAACAGTAGCCAACAGAGCGAAAGGAAAACTTGTCAAACTGATTCAATTTCCTTCTAGTATGGGATAACAGGACCTGTGAAACAAAAAAGGCAGTAAAGGTCATGACCTTCACAACAAGGGAACAGGAATGATAGATTAGAAACTATAAAGGTGCTCCAAAACTGCTAGGAAAAACAACTAAGAGAAAACCACCCATGTACTACTGAAAAGACAGGCCACTGTATAAAGTAAGTTCTATCCTAGTTGTGGTACTGTTCAGTATTTTCATTGATTTTCTGGATGCTAGACAAGAGACTTGGCTTATTCAGTATTCTGAAAGCATCCACCAAGGAAAAAAACTGCTTATTCTTCAGAAGACAGAGTTGAAATTCATCTTTCCGCAACTGAACATACAGTCTTAAAACTTTAGACTACTATTGCATTAGAACAGCAGTAAGGTACCATGCTTAGCCTGATCTGCATCACCTGCACAAGGCCAGGAAAGACCAACTAGCTGCTAGATTTTTTAAAAAAGACAATTTTCATACTGAAAAGATGTGAACAGCAATATATCTGGCAAGACACATGAAGAAACCCTTTCACTTCATTCAGTTGTACTAGGGCATAGCACTTCAAGAAAAACATGCATTTGTCAGATGGAGTTCAGAGGTGAAGAGAGATCAGGAATTAGTCTTTCAACCTAGAGAAAAGAAGACTGGAAAAATATGATAAACACAGGATGGATTGTCCTAGCTCTCCGTTTCTGAAAATATCATTTTGACACTGTGGAACAGCCATTTCAAGTAATCTGTAGTGAAGCGATGGACACTTTGATAGTCGCTAACATAATCATGAAGGTTCATTTTAAAGAGCTGTAGGAAAGATCAAAGGTTTTAAGAGTCTGGGGGGAAATTATAATGTAAAGCCATGATTCTGTGCTGTTCCTCCATAGGTAATATATGGTGGGCAGAATTATCAAGGAAAATTGTATTGTGCTCAAATGAAAATTCAAGCACAAATTATGGGTCTAAAAATTATGAGTACAGATTTGGCCTCAGCTGCAGCCGGGGAATCCATCTGGCATTAGATCTCCTTTCTCCTCTGAAGTTCCTTAAGGGCCACACTCTGCACCATGCCTTAAAAAGGAGATCAAGCACAGAAACAAACAAAGTTAATATCATAAAGTTTTCAAAGGTTTGTGGTTTCAAAAATTCAGTCATCCAAATCACAAGCTCCAGAACATCCAAATAAATCAGTCAGACCAAAAAAGATAGAACACCATCTTTGGCCCTGTCTAAACAAAACAAAAACAACAATAAACAATATGCAGATGGTCACTCTAAGAGGAAATTTCCAAAATCTAACTAACTACCTTTTTATTTGATACACTCAAATCTGGATAGTTTCCAAGGGGTTCAAATTCTCCAATCTTCCCTCATTCTTAAGATTTTTAAAAATAAATTAAATCATACCATATAATCCATTACACAGTTTCCCTAAATGGAAAGATAAAGAAACTAGGATAGATTCATCTGCTTTGAAGGATTTTTCACAGAATGATTTCACCAATGGGAGAACACTTTGACTCCGATCATCTGAAAAACAAAAGAAATTTTTACAGTTAGCCACTTGTCAACATTTTAAAAAGAGCACAGAGACTGAACTTCTGTAATAAATTGAGAAAATTTTCATTTAACATCCTCAGGATTACTTCTGGCAGGCACTCACTGAAGGTACAAAACAACAGGCAGAGAGAATGATCCTAAATTTAGTACCTTTCCTGTTACGTTCATTTGTTTGTTGGTTCTTAGTGTAAAGGCATCCCCCAGTAAAGGATAAGGCAGAGAATAAATAAGAGTCACTACCTTCTCCATTCACCAAGAATACAGAGAGACAAAGAATACTGCAGTACTCCTACAAGATTTCCTCCAATAGTAGGAACAGAGGGAGATCAAGACTGACCATGACCATGACAGTAAATAGAAAAATGAGAATATGCTGCAAGTTAATCTCTTAAACCTATTGAGAAGTGTTTCAAAAAATTTTGGTATACAATAAATTCACAGAGAAACAAAATAATTAAGGACACAGGAAAGAAAATAATTTAGAAACTAAGGCCAAATGCAAATACTCTGCACCCTTATATAATAAAGGAACATATGTTTGAAGAAATTTATCTCTTGGCTTTATTTTAAATGAAATCATTTTATTAAAATATTTGAGTTTTAAAGGGATCATGATTTTTTAATGTAGATCAACAGCAAAATTCAGCAAATAATTGTGGCTGAACAAAGTTAAGTTGGCCTGAAGAAATATTTTGAAACTGTGGGAGAGAAACTGTAGGATGTAATTTTGGGTCGTCTACCTTCGGAAGTGTTAATTTTCTAGTTCAGCCATGAAACCAAAACCCACACAAACCAAGTTTCTAGAAACATTCCCTAAAAACCTGTACATAACCCCTGATTGCTTTCTCTAAGCCTCTTACTGTAACTCAAAGCAGTATTTAGATCAAGGAGTGGGGATGGAGGAGTGAAGACTGAGAGGTGCAAAGAGAGGCACAAACTTGATAGCATCCATACAGAGGCTCGAGAATTAGAAAATTAACCTACTAGTATACTTACTGATATAAACACTAACTGCTAAGAAGTCCATTTACAGTATTCTCCCCAAAACTATATTCTTTTTTTCTTTTCCTTATCCACTCCTCCATATGGCTTTAATACAATCATATATTGTAGTAATTCGTCACCAAGTTCCTGTATAGTGCATTTTTGTTGAGCTAACACTTTGTATTCTGTGTACTGATAGCACTACATTAATTAATTAAATACTAGCAACACAATATTCCCATAATTTATATAGTAATTTTGCTCATTCCATTTAGGCATATTATATTAGAAACTTGGAATACAACTATTGATTTCATGGACAAGTAGCTCACCCCCCTTAAAACTTCCTGCATATAAAGCACTACAAGACATGAAATATAAAGACATATAAAGGACAAAGCAATGATCAAAATAAAATCAGAATTGTCCGAATAGTGCAGTGGGAACAAAAAGCATTTAAATAAAATCGTAAGATGCACTGGAGCACTAAGAATTGGGCTAGTAAGCCTAAATTAAATTTATACCTGCATCAAACATATCAAGCAGATTCACTAAGGTCTCAAAAGCTGCCAGGCGTACACTGCTGCCCTCATCTCTTGCCAGTTCCACTAACTCAGGAAGCACCACAGTTTTTGTTAGTTCTGTCCTGCAATGTGAAGCAAGCAGTCAGAAGAAAACTTCCAATGAAACAATACTGCCACTGCAAAACAGAATTCTTCCTTGAAATACTCATTTAGATATTTCTTGGGTAGTCAAGAAGAAGAAACAAACAAAGTTCTAAGGAAATTAAAATTAAATAAAAACCTTAGTCTCAGACAGTCTCAGGACTTTTCTTTGTCAGCCAAAGAAACATGCAAATTTTAAACGCAAAACTTGATCATTAAAAAAAGCATTCAAATTAGCTCAAAATAAATTAGAGAAAATGTAGTCTGAAAAAAAATCAAAGAACTCCAGCTATTTCACTGTATCTCTAAGAAAATTCTTATGATCTAATATGCTCAGTATGATGGTCCAAACACAAAGATTAATAAGTATGAGCCATGTTGGATTGAAGTGTCTGGAAATTTTATACATCAAAGATGAGAGAACATCTGCTGCCCAAAGAAAATGTGATTTTCCAACTAGTCTAAACACTGCCTTTTGGCCTTGGTTTAAAGTAGGAAAGAAAGGGTTCCGCTTGTTCTTTTTTGCCTTGGTATGTACTGACCTACTAACACACTACTAATACTTAACTCCAGGATGCTGAAATAAAAATGTTCAAAATATCCCTTCCAATCAGACTAAAGCACTAATATAGCTGCCCCTTTTGTAAGTCAATATAAACAATAATCCTTTCAAATGTTTCTAATCAGCATCAAAGCGATTTACACCTGTCTTTATTATATCTACCAGCAAATCAAGAGGTGTTAACAGCATTCTTTCCATACAAATGATTAAAATTTCAAATAAAATTACGAGAAAATGATAGATCATTTAGTGGCAATAACAATAACTAGTAAAAATAAGCATTTGGATTATTGTGACATTATACCTTCAATATTTACCTGAAAATTTGCTCATGTCTTTTTCAGTTATTTTTTTTATTTACCTATTACCTATTCATCCTTAACATGACACGCTGGAATAGCTTCCATACTGAAAGTACTCAATGTTCACCATTTCCCATGAGATTAAATCATCTAAAGCATTGAGAAGGGATTAAGTAAAAACTTCAGAGAGAAAACAGTCTATACAAACAAATTAATGCTAAAAATAAATGTTGGTGAGGAAAGAATCAAAGAAAAATACACAGGACAGACCACTAATTGATAACAAAGTATTTAGCCCTATCAAACCCACTATTCCAAGGCAGGGTAAATTACTAATAATGCTGTCATTTGCCACTGCAAAATACCTATGATTTTTTTAAACTTTCAACTCCCAGGTAGAATAAGTGATATTTAATTAAAGACACTAAACAGAATTAAGAAAATTTCCTTTCCAGTATGGTTACCTATTAGTGTAAGATCTAATCTATCTCTGCTGTCTAACACTGGGTAACAAATATTACTTGAAAAATTTTCAGTTCTGTAGAAGGAGTTGCTGCTTTTTTTTCCTCCCTGACATAATAACAGGTAGAGAGACCTCGAATTTTAAAATATTTATTCACTCAGAGACCAATCCTGTGTGTAATTAACATTTTCTTTTATTAAGTTCCAGACTTTTTCAATCCTGTGTGTGAATATTCAATCCTATGTGTGAAGGCCTTCAAGCTTTGAGCAAAAGTTGATACTGAGCTGAAATTTGCTTACAAAACCCATTTAGCATCCTTTCTCAAAACACTGCACAGTAAGTATTAAAACTGCTAACGCTTGTCGGAATTTTTAAATAAGCCAAATACCACCAATGGATAATTGAGATAATTTCAAGAAGCTATAAATGAAGTCATTATTTACAAAAAACCTGCTGGGTTTATGGTTCAGCAATTTTACTATAAAAGAGAAAGAAAAATCTAAAAGTGGAAAAGACACAACTGCCAACAGCCATTTACTAAGAACACATCTGTACATTCCAAATTCATTATTGAGTGTGCATGAATTCAGCAATTTTAAAAGGTGTTTTTAGGTTAACATCTTAGAGAAATATTTTGCATTTAAGATCAGTCAGGTAAATTGCACTCACCCTACTCCTCGAGCTACATGTTCCAGTTGCCGACACATGCAAGTTCTGACTTCATATTCCACATCCTGGCACAATGATTTTACCAACGGAAGAACCTCTCTTTTAATACTAAAAATGTGAACATTTTTTATTAATATATGGAACCCGAACATATAAAATCTATCGAGTAGTACTGAACTTTACTCACATATTACTTGTTTATCCCATATATTGCTAATTTATCACAGCCAGTAAATGATTTTTCTAATAATCAGCAATTAGAAAATGATACTGTACACTGGATGCAAATATGTGCTACAAAGAAACAGGAAGAGGAATATTTACTGTCATGATCATTTGCTCATATTTCATCTACTATTTCTTATAAACTACAAAAATACTAGGTAGGCTACTGTAGTAGAATGCTGTCCTCATTTAATAACCATCTTCAGTGCAATTTTTGAACAGCCACTAAAAGAACAAAAAGATTAGATAAATGGAAATGCAAATCCCAATTAAGTGTCTGTAATACCTCATCTTTGATATGCAGGTATCACCCAAGACATAATTAGGAAGAAAGGAGAAAAAGAATTTAAGATTAAAAGCTTGAATATTGCAATGTCTTCAGGCAAGTACACCAAGTATTAATGTAAATCAATGGCAGATACAAAATAAAAATTTTGATTCCTGTTTCAGTAAAAACACATATTACAACTTGGCAGAATCAGCCATTGTGTTTACTTTCACTGCCCAAGGTTCTGTCATAAGTATTCATAAAATATCTCTATAAAAATCCTTATGTTATTGCAAAACTCAAGATAAATAATATGTAGACACTGACAAGCAAATTTTCAAGCCAGCTTGCACAGCCTCCATTCATTCCAGTGAAAATTAATTTACTCCTTACAGAAAAATTTAGTCTCAAGTTTTAAAAATTGTACAGTCTTGGAAGTTTTTAGAACACACTAAATTAGAGGTTACATAAAAAAACTCCAAAACTTTTTAACTTGGAACACTGGAACACAGGGTAGAAAAACTAATATTCCATGACAAGAACAAAATATAAATAACCCGGGAGTAACATCAAATATGAAACTTTTAATTACAGTATAAATTTTATGAGGAAAAACTGTGCCAATCTGTAGAAGAAAGTGAAGATATGCTTATATGTTGCCTACTCCTGAGGTTAGATATGTCTTCTGGGCCCGTACCAAGGGCCCTCCTGAAAGCGGAATAAAGAGAGCATCCTGAATCTTTCTCAGTCTGCCACATTCTATACCTGAGGACTCAGCTCTCTTTTCAGGCCTCTGAAGTGCACTCAGAGCTCTCTACCAGAAGAACAGGATGTCCCAGAAAATTCTGAGTTATCGTCTTAAAAGGTAATGGCTCTGAAGAAAAGGTGCTAAGACCTGCTTACTGAAATGAGGGGATTCCTACTTCTGAACAGCAAGGAATCATGTTGAACAAACACCACAAAAGATGTGATTATTATGGCTACTAATTAACACTACTATATTTTCATATAAGATTCCAAGTAATCCGTAAAGTCATTTATTTCCATGAGAATGTAACATCAAATAAATAAATGCAACTGGTGTTCTGACAGAGTCCTAGAGATTTGGAATATAAAGATTTGATAATATTCTCAAAAAATACTACTCTACCATTTTCATTAATTTCTGAATGTACAGTCTAAATATCTAATGAAGATTTAGATAGTTTCCTTTTGAGTGCTTCTAGCTCTTTTTATTGACGGAAAAAAACCCAGAATCCGAAGAAATCTATTCCTAAAGGTCTTGTCATATTGTCCTGTTACTCTTCTTTTCTGTTATGCTGAATTCTTACATTTTGGGGCAGATCAAAATTATTAGAGTGGACTTTCTCAGCTAGACAGCTTCTGGGCATTTAGTGGCCCACATTGGATTTCCAATTGTAATTCAAAGTCATGTTGTGCCACATTGCTTGGATAGCAAACACATTTGGTGAAGCGGTCCTACTATCGTAAGCCTGAGTAAACTGACCAAGGAATGTACCATACCAACTGCTTTGGGCAGATGGGTGACTCAGATGTACCGTCATCATTGCACCCTCTTCTGTCTAGACTCACAGGCACTGAATCTAAGGGCTGGATAGTATCAGGGAACAGAAGTAGTTCCTGATATGTCTACATTTTAATTAGGGATAGAAAAAACCAGATCTACATGCTAAATTTGGTTACATAATTAAAAGTTAGGAATAGAATTCCTCTTTCTATGACAAGAAGCTCTAAGGAGATGAAGTTGTGTTTTGTGCCTGTAAGTAAGAAATCCACTGTGTGGCTCCTTTTCTAGTAATAAAAACAATATAGAAGAATGGCATGAAAATGGTATCCATTCAAATCTGTGAAAGAACATACAAACTCAAGTTATAAAATGATGAACATCAGCAAATCTGGACATGCTAGTTAAATAATGAAAGGGATCAGTGAAAAAAAAAAGCATTTCATTTTTGCAATAAAGTCTACTTTTCTTGTAGTAGTTTTTGTCCATTAACAAAGAAGTACTAGTTTACCCTGTGAAATGAAAACATATTGACAGTCTACTTACATATGAGCTTCCAATTTGTTAGCTACTTTTCCCATGATTTTACAACTAACTAAGCGGGACTGAAGTGTTTGAGAAAGTTGTGCTTTGGAAACAAGTGGATTCAGGATCTATATGTAAAAAAAAAAAAAAAAGAAGAAATAGAAGCAGAAAAATTGTGAGCATTAAATAAAGTATTCCTCTTCTTAAAAAAAAAAACAACTAGAAAAAATATTCCAAATGTCATTAACCTTTTCACTGAATTAATCAGTACTAACAATAATGGCACCTATGCACATTAATAGTCAATTTTGTTTAAATGACATTTTTGAAATTACATTGCAATTAGATTTTGGAGGTGACTGGAATAATTGCTCTGTGTTTCTTCCAGCCTAATTTTTTACCCTTTAGAAGATGTTCTTTTAAACAGTTCTGGATTTTACTCTTATTTTAATGAGAATTTTTATACTACACAAACAATCTTATATTTAAATCTCCATATTGTTTTAAATTATACACACAGTCACTATGTCCGTTGCAAAGCTTTTAATCTTAACAAAATATGAATACTTAAAAGTGAATAAATTAGCAGACTAAAGGAGACTGGCATTACAACTTAAGGACAGATTTCCTTCTTTCTTGAGCTACACAGAGAAAAATTAAGAGTGTTTGCAGAGCATTAGAATTTTTGGTACACCAAGAAGTATTGAAATACACTAAGGAATGGATCTCCAGCATTCAGTTCCATTTAGCAGATATTGGAATTTTAGTCCAATAGTAAACAAAATGTAGTTTCTTCATGAAGACATAGAGTGAGATACTATCCTGTAAATCAAAACAGGATGCAGGAAAACATGTTACTGAGAATACAAAGTGCAGAGGAAGTGTTACAGTGAAGTGTAAGTGTTGACTTTACTTGCTGAAGAACACTATTTTTTTTTAAGGTGACCTTCCAGTCTCACTTTTTGCCCATTCGTCTCTTACAGTGTGTTCCACAACCATTACCATTTTCACAGGTATAGAACTGCCACAATCTGACTGAAGTGAATAAAACTTGCAGGGAAATACAATATTACAATAATATTCTTTTTGGTTAGCATGAGAGATTAGTATTACCTCATGTCTGACAGTTTCTTTTGGTAAAGCTTCTATTACAGCAAGAAGAGTTTCTAACCATGCATTGCTGACACCTGTTTAAAAGAAATTATTTATATGTGATGTCTTAAATTGTACATACAACAATTAAAACATACACCAGTTTTACAAAATTTGCTCTAACTTTTTACACACGTCTTTGAAGAGCTACGTATCTGAAAGCCACTATAACATTAACATTCAACACTTCAGAGTAAGAAGTAGGATAGGTAAGAAGCAAAGTCTGCCCCTATTTCTTTTCCCTTTCCAATTCCTATATAAAATTAATAACTAGTCTGCTTGCTTTATAAAGTTAATTTCCCACATTTAGAAGCACTGAAACTTTCTAGTCGCACAACAGGCCTTTTTTTTTTCTTTGTATTCTAAAATTGAAGAAATTAGGAAAAAATAATCAACACAGAAAAAATGTCAACCATCCTCCCTCCATTTTCTCAGCCACAAAATGTTGGTACTTCAGGAGAAGCCCAGACTCAGAAACATCTTTGGGATTTAATCCTTCAAAGTGAGCAGGGTTTTTTTGCTTCAATCAGAATTACATTTAAATATCAGTATGAAAGTGGTCATCATCCCAAAATCTTTTCATTCATGCAAGTCTAGATACAAAGTCACAGTGATTGCACTCACTGTTGACACAGTAAGGTCACTAGGGAAACAAAACATGTAGAGGACATCAGCCATGGGAGCAGCTGTACAGCCCTGACCTGCATCTCTGTGTTCCAGGTTCTGGAGAATGATGTGTAGGAAGGAGTGGGAGTATGTATGAATGGACACCGATTCCTCTTGCAGAACAGTCAAAAAAGAAACAGCAGCTGTTAACTGCATTTCCACTCCTGCAACATGCAGAACCTCCTGTATAATACAACGATTTAGAGAGTGAGGCAGAAATGTACTGAAAGAACATCCAAAGTTTTACATTCACTTTTAGAATTAATATGCAACAACCTGGGTAAACTAAAAAATTTGCTGTAAAATTATTTTCTCTTAACAGCAATGTACTGCAGACATTAAATTTTCTTGATGTATCATGATACAGCATGAACCTTCTAAGAAAAAAGAAGTTACTTATAATATTTTTTGTGACTTTAAGTTTCATCAATGCAATGTGTGGATTTTTCTACTTTACAAAATGAGGGGTAGAAACAGACCAGACAACAACTACATTTCTGCTGTTTATACACATGAATTAAAAAGAAGTATTTCATTCATTCATTCATTCAT
The DNA here is from genome assembly GCA_013397315.1 of Donacobius atricapilla. Classification (NCBI taxonomy): domain Eukaryota; kingdom Metazoa; phylum Chordata; class Aves; order Passeriformes; family Mimidae; genus Donacobius; species Donacobius atricapilla. The sequence continues at coordinate 476,181 of WBMY01014673.1, read as the reverse complement.
TGGTACTAAAATAGCAGAAGGCAATTTAAATTTCATCCCTTGACTAACATGGAATACAAATGAAAAGTACGTATATATATTCTTAAGAATAAAACAAGATACACTAAGATATTTATCTAGCTAACTAAACATTTAGTACTTCTGAGCTCTGACACACAAGAATGTCATTAATTATGCTGTCTTTTAAATAATTCATTCAAAAGTTAAACAAAGTTAATATGCTGAAATGAAATATTACTATTTTTTAAATTTAAAACCAGGCATATTAAATTTTAAATTTCAGATTTATGCACAGACCTTGCAGGATGCAATCTTTGACATAGCATTCATTGTAAATATTAGTAACTAAATATCTATCAACTAAGTGAACATTTTCCATTTGCTAATTTCATTTTCTGTGTCCTTCTGTTTCATAAGAAAATAAAAGTTCATTATTCTACTACTAAAGCATTACATTTATTTTACAAGTGATTCCAAATTCAGTAGGAGTCTAAAGCCCACATTTCCTACTTAGCACTTTATATATGTGGTTTTGTTTCTTTTTTAAAATACTTGATATGAATAGTGTTTCCTCAGATCATTTGCCAAAAATCAAAAATACGCTGGACTTTTAATTGGAAATAAAAATAAGCCTGGATCAGGTTACAAAAAAAATATTCATTTTGCACCTAAGTATGTGGTTGCTTATGGACTGGACTCTTCACTCAGTTACAAACTAGCTGCATGGCTGCGTCCCGAGTGTTGGTGAATGGAATTACATCCAGTTGGCAGCCAGTCACACGTGGGGATCCCCAGGGCTCAGTGCTAGGGCCAGTCCTGTTTAATATCTTGATTAATATCAAGACCAAGGCCAGTGGTCTGAGGTTCAACAAAGGCAAGCGCTGGGTCCTACACCTGGCTCACACAAACCCCGTGCAGCGCCACAGGCTGGGCACAGAGTGGCTGGAGAGTGGCTTTCCTCACTAAAAGGGGGAAAAGGCATTGGAACAGGCTGCCAGGGATGTGGTGGAACCACCATTCCTGGAAGTGTTCAAAAGGCATGTGGATATGGAACTGAAGGGCATGGTGAAAATGGTGGTGCTGGGTAAACAACTGGACTCGATAATCTTAGGGCTCTGCCAAATTTAACGATTCTATGACTCTGACTCTAAGCATTGCATATCAGAGGAATTTTGCTGAGAAAATAGTTTGTAGAGAACATCTGAGAAATTACTATTTGACTTGGTAAAAACCAAGAAGTTTTCATTCTACAAATGTCAAACCATTCATATACACAAATGTACAAGTATTAGCTTATCTTAGTTCAAGGAGAACCGTAATTTATCTCTCAAGACTTGTCTCAGTTCACAACTACGTTTTTTCTAAAGGGATTCTCTCTGTCCTTGCTCCCACCAATGACAAAAAGAAACAGCACAGTGCTACTTTCCAACAAAATATTTGCATTCAATACCCATGGAAACGACTTTCTTATTTCCACAGACTCTGTCCTTGTTCCACCATTGCTCTTACAGCCACAGCCAGGAAAGAATAAGGGCGCCCACCAGTTTTGTATTTTGAATATTTTTGGGATCAGAATACCTGTCCATACTTTCCTGGGATTCTGGCTTACACTTGTTCAAAAAAACATCACCAAGAGCACCAAGAGAACTGTCTACACACTGTAGATGCTAACACACCAGTGCAGACCAGAAAATTATGGACCAGTGCCAGGTTAACAGTTGGACTTGATGAACTTAAAGGTCTTCTCCAAACTAAATAATTCTGTGATTCTATGAATTCAGTTTTCCGTACATATTTACTTTGTACGCAATACAAACAGGGTTACTTACCAACAAACAAAGTTTCCAAATAGTCTCTTCCACTGATCCACATAACTCTGGATAGTCATGTGTGAGAACACATTCTCTGGATGTGCCTCCTCATGGACCTCGGGAGACATTGAAATATAAATTTCTAGACTGCTTACACACCTGTCTGCACTGATGTTTACACTCAGAACTGTACAGTTCCGTATTTGGAAATGTATGGGTCTCCTCTTCCCATTTTCATACAACCCAGGCTGAGTAACTTAAATTTACTTAATATAAATTCATTTATTTAGAAAGTATTTTCCTATACATGGATACTACACAAATTTTCACTCCAGACTAAAAAAGCTCTCCCTATCTTATTCAGACAAGCATATTTAAAGGAATTTAAGGGTATTAGCATGTTCTTAACTATTCTAATGTCTACAAGTTAAACTCAGGCATCAAATTAGAAAGCCTGGTTTATTCCATTAATTAGAAAAAAGAAAAATCACCTCCGGTTTAAACGCACATTTTGTCCTGCAACAACAGAATTCTCTTGAAAGAATGCTGCAGGCAGAGACATAGTCAAAACATTTTAGTAATTGCATTGGTGTGATAGAAATTTTCATTTAAGACTAAAAGACACAGAAATAATGGAGATTACAGAAGCTCAAGGATACAATGAGAATGGACATTAAAATTAATGTTAGGTATAAGGAAGGATGAAAATCACCCCACCTTTTCTTAAACTATAAAATCAGCTATGGAAAAGAGAAGCTTTCAAGAGGAGGCTGGTATATTAGGAAAATAAGTACCTATTAAAATGAGTTTGGAACTAATCAGACCACACTGAATAAAGCTTGATGTATACACAACAAGAAGAATAAGCATAGTTTGCTGCAATCACAGCATTTGGAAAAATGTTTATTAGTCATCAGATAGACACCTGTAATCTCCCTCCATCACTTTCAGTTGCAGAGCCCAAAGGAAAAAAAAAAGCAGGAAAAATACTATTAACATCATTTTAAAAGAGCCATTTTGTGCACAAAGAGAAATGCTTGTAAGAATGTCTAAGCTTTCCCTAAATCTGCATTTCAATGACTTCCAAGGTTCATGAGGAGGTGCATGCAGAAATCCAGAGGGAGGTTCTCTATGCAGAAGAACACATACAAGGATGCAACTTCATTTTAACAGAAGAATTTAAAAAAAAACCTTCCTAAACTCATTCCTACATTAACATCTAAATTATATACTGTATGATTGTTTAAATAGCATAACCAAAATACTGACAATTAATTCAATAATTACTTGTCTATGTCACACTTATTGATGTATTGATTTTACTCATCTCAGACCTAAAACAGTTATGTTAAATATAGTTTCTTTGATAAAATTTTAATTTAATTAGATTTCACAGAATGATAAGCAATCTGCATACACTTATTTCTATATTTCTAGAAGTAACCAGGTTTATCAATTTTTCACAAATTAAATACAAATTTGCAATGTATTCAGACTGAACATTCCTTGCATTTATTTCTTTCTTCATCTGCTTTACCCTCAGCTCTAATAAAAACATTAATTTTGCTTTGGGTGATTGCAAGTATGTTAAATAAGTACACTGGTCTCCTTATGCAATTATATGGTGACAATACTTTCAAATAAACAGCCCTCTGAAACTACTACACAATTCATTTTTCATGTGCCAATTTGATTTCACAAATGAAACTACTCCCAACCTAAAGAAGTAGAATCTAGTGCAGTAATTTAAATTAGTTTGTTTTCCTGCAATGGCAGATTACATTTGCAAGACTCTAATCACAGTTGAGTCCAATCATGCCTTTACAGACTACAAAAGTTTCCATTTAATGGTCAGGATGATTCCTCCAATAAAAACAAGGTTAAGAAAAAAAAACAGGTCAAGTTAATGATGTCAAAAACTGTTTTGCAGTTAAAAGTGCTGTGCAGATGGTTACAACATCACTTTACTTCTATTACAAATAAATAATAATCGATAACAGAACACCATTGAAGAACTGTCTTTATAATCGCATTGCCACAGAAAGGAACTTCATTCATATACATTCCACAAAGTTTCAGTTTAGAAAGCTTAAACTTGAAATGATCGCTTGGATTTAGACTGACTTCATTATATTTTACTTTTTTACCTCTGTCTGGAGCCCATTAACTCAGGTTTCATTTATTTTATCATCTAGGAAGGAATCCAGTTTGGGTTTAAATGACACTCTAAGATGAAAACCACACTATTACTTTTCTCAGTAATTTGCTCAAAGATTGACTGCATTTATTATTAAAGTTGTCTGCTTCATTTCAAATATTTCTACCTTCAATTCCTAATGCTTCTTTCCTCATATCCTGTTTTCAGCTGAATATCTTTAGTATTATACAGGAAGATACTTTTACAAAGTAACTAAGTACAGCCTGATCAAAGATCACACTGAGATCCAATTCCCACTGTACAAATACATTCCAGGCTCTAGGCCCTATTCATGCAAATGATCATACTTTCAAATATTTTCTTCATCCCTATACAAAAAAACTTAAAACAAGAATCAAAAACTGTATTCCCATACTAGACTTTTTATTGAAGACAGGCCAAGACCAGTACTTCTCTATAGCCTGAAAAATAAGGGTAGAAAATCCCCAGTGTTTTTTATTCCTCTTTAATTTCAGGAAGAATTCTGCCCTCAAAGTAGAAAACCAGAGGCAAAAATGGATTCAGTATGGTAAGCATAAAACCCCCCCCCTACTCTTCTTCAAGCTAGTAGGTTGGTTTAGAAAGACTGCATTACATAGGTAAGAATAATGCGGTTCTAACTGCAGATATTTGGTGCAAATTGAAGGGTTACCAATTCCTTTGCAACTTCAAGTCCTTCTCAAAGCACTTTTACACTCATACATTTTTAAGCAAAATGCCTACTGACATGCAACTTATAGCACAGGATGCCACCAGAAGCACTTTAATGTTTTCTAAACAATCTTTCAGTTATACCAGTCCTTAGTCCTGAGGAGAGCTATTTCTTGACCATTTGCTGAATCTAAATAATCAGACAAAAGTTGGAACTTTTGATAGAAGTTCCTATTAAGAAACAGAATTCTCCTGAGATCACGGATGTTTCAGGAGATAACATGAAGTTGAGAGGTGATGTCTGATATTCACAGAATGCATGAGGCTGGAAGGGTCTTCTGGAGGGCATTTTGTCCAATTCCCCTGCTCAAGCAGGGCCAGTTCCATTAAGACATGCCCAGACTGCTTTTGAATACCTCCAAGGAGGAAGACAATAACATCTCTAAGCAACTTGTGCCACTGCTCAGTCACTCTCACAGTGGAAAAGTGATTCCTGATGTTTAGAGGAAATCTCCTGTGTTTCTGTTTGTGCTCACTGCAGCAACAGCTGCAGTTCTGTCAGTGGGTACCACCGTAAAGAGCCTGTCTCTGTCCTTGCCTTGTCAGGTACTTGCATACATTGATAAGCCCCTCTCCAACTCTCTTCTTCTGCAGGGGTCCTAGGGATCTTTAACATTATTAAGTTTTGCATTTGCATTTGTGATTTAGTTTGTTCTTACTTGGCCAAAGCTGCTCCTTAAACCACACCTTAAAATGAACCTGTACATTTCTCCTGGGCAAGGGCTCGTATCTGGGACAGAGTGGAAATACAGAGACAGGTATCTTCTCCACAATCACAGAATCATAGAACAGTTTGGGTTGGAAGGGACCTTTAAAAGTCAGCTAGTCCACCCCCACAGCAATAAGCAGGGACACCTTCCACTAGACCAGGTTGTTCAGAGTCCCATCCAGTCTGACCTTGAACGTTTCTAGGGATGGGGAATTCATAACTTCTATGGGCAATTACTTCCAGTGTTTTACCATCCTCATGTTTAAAAACTTCTTTGCATCTTGTCTGAATCCAGTCTTCTTTAGTTTAACCCCATTGCCCCTTGTCATATCTCAAAAGGCACTGCCAAAAAGTTTGTCCTCACCTTTTTATAAGACCTCTTTTAAGAACTGAAGAGTCAAAATAAGGTGCACCCAGAGCCTCCTCTTTTCTAGGTTAAACAACCCAAACATCATTTATGAAAACATATCTCTAGATAAAATTACTGTATAACATTACATGGTCAGCATGTATTTATCACAACTAGCAGTGACTGACTAAAAATGTGGAGGGCAGAACATGAAATATGACAGCTAAAAGCAAACTATACTCCTCTGGACAGCATCATGAAGATCTTAATGACTGGATGAAAGGAGATTGAGAACATCAGAATCAACCATTATGAGTGGATAGTCCTCAAAAAGAATTCTCAAAAGGTCATCAAAACACTGGTAAATCTTTAGAACATTTAAATAGTATTAATTCTGCTTTTTTTCCCCCCTCTGTTGTAACAGTTTTTAAAAAACTACACTACCTGTAATACTTTGTAAGTTCAGTAAATTAATGCAGAAGACCTACTGGACATATACCTCCTAGAGACTGAATTTGCAATAAAAGTGGGATTTTTATTTTCTTTGTTGAAATACTTAAACTGGCAGAAAAGGATACATTCAAACCTCAATACACAAAACTTACTCTGATTTTTGGTAAAACCCGACGAAGTGTTTCTGCAGGATTCTGTCGCATAAGGACTGGAAGATTTGCCACCACACTTGTCCCTTGGATATCCTGACCAGAACTTACAAAAACATAAACATACAATACATTACTTACTATGATGATTACAAGCTATGGCTATCAATTAAAAAAAAAAAAAACAACAACCAAGAAGAATAAACCTACACTACTCAGGTTTTTCATGCAAAGAGAGACATAATTTTTTTTATATAATATGTGGTAGAAGACCATATTTAAAAATACCAATCTATCAAGCTATTATATATAATATCTCCTACATGGAATGTTTTAATTTTTAGCGTAGCTTTGCATAAAAATATGAAACTTTTTAAAGATATTTTCAAATCAGATGATCAAGGCAGTGGTTTAATGGAATCTTTTGCCTTATAGCAATACAAGGGACAAACCATAGGAAGGGGGGAAATAGAAGATATACATGAAAACAGCATGCAGTGTTCAACTTTTTAACAGAAATCGACCATTATTTCCTTTTTGTAGGGAAAGCAGTCAGATGTATAGTCATATGCACACAAACGATGAAAAACTGAAGCAAATACTTGGTTAAATTACAGATCTTGTACCTTTCTCCTCATTCTACCTCTCTCAATGGCATCCCACAATTGAAAAGGGAAACAAAAAAAGCAGGATGGGAAGGAAATGGTAGGCAGCAATGAAAAGAAGTATGAGGTGAAAAGAAAAATTACTCAAGCGGATCAACTCCTGGAATAGAATCAGAAAGCAAGAGGGTCTGGATGCCAAAATCAAAACAAAAACTAAACATCAACACATCCTTTTCCTTTGGCAAGGCATGCATATCTTTGTGTTATCCAGTTGTAATGCAAAAGGCCAAGGTAATTTGGAGAAGCTATTTAATTGAAAATTTATTAATTTTGTATCAAGATGGAATAAACCTTAACGGCTAAAAAATGCAAACAAAATGCTACCTTTATCCATCAAAATGTTAAAAAAAGGGAAGCATTTCCCTTTAAACCAGAAATTCCTAGTGTCTGGCTTACTGCCAATTAAGAACGCGAAGCAGGAGGCATTTCAACACCTACACAGTCTGTAATTTTCCAACTGCAGAAGATTTTTCTTCTATTTCTACCAAATGAGCTGCACCATATATTTTCTTAAAATATTGAAGACTTCTGAATTATAGTGAATTATTGCTAAATGCTCAGATGTACACATTTTTGTACTCATAAACAAATTAAAATAAATGCTAAATCTTTTCTTTAGAGTCACAGTAAGCCCAGTGTTATGAAGGCACTATTCCTTTATTAACAGTGCTAACTATAGAAGAACACAACAGAGCCCTATACTTAGAAGAAATTTAGCTCAGCCTCTTTTATGCTAGCAAAATCCAGATACCATTTAAATATAAAACTTCAGGACTTATCTTCTGAGTTCATCCTACAGGAGATCCCAGTGCCTTAGCAACGCCGGCAGTCCTCATGCAGGGAGGGAAGCTCTCAGGCCCAGCTCTCCTGTCCTAATATTTCCTTCCTCTGTGACAGCAGCTGCTTGCTGCTGGCCAGTGGTACCAGACCTGGTCTAACTGCAAGACCCATTGCAAAGCTCTTTTCAAACACTTCTCAAGCACAAGCACAGAAATAAGCCTTTTCCCTCTAGCCTGCTGCATTTGTTTTCACTTGTTTCTTCTATCATCATAAAATGAAGTCCACATATTTGTGATGTCTTGAGACTGAAGCAAATCCTCCTGGAAACCATTTACAAACATATGAAGGACAAAAACATGCCTGCGAGTAGTCAGCCTGGATTTGTGAAGGGGAAATCAATCCTGACCAGCCAACTTGGCAACATGACGACTGGCTGAGATGGTAGAAGTTGTTTAACTTATTTTAGCAAGGCTGTTGACATTGTCTCCCATCATATCCCCATAGATAAAATGATGAAGTACAAGCTGGACAAATGGAAAGAGAAGTGGACTGAAAACTGAGTGAACTATTGAGCCTAAAGGGTTGTGATTAGTCACAAGGCAGTCAGCTACAGGTAGTTTACCTCATGATTTACCTTACTGGGGGCAGTAAAGTTTTCATTAATTGTTTGGGTATGGGATAGAGTGCAACTTCAGTGTATGCAGATGAGACAAAACCAGGAGGAGGTGCTGACAGACCAGAAGACTGGTGACTCAGTAAGCTGGGGAAGCAAACCAACACAGATCTTACAAAGACCAGCAGCAGGAAATTCAAGTTCTGTAGATGTGGCAGAACAGCCCCATGCACCCGTAGAGGCTGGGGGCCAGCCAGCTAGGAAATAGCTTGGCAGGAAAGGACCTGGAGGTCCCAGGGGACACAAAACTGACCCGGAAGCAACAATGCGTTCTTGCAGGAAAGGTAGCTGAGGGCATCCTGGGCTGCACTCAGAGCATCACCAGCAGCGCATGGAGCGTGACTGTTTTCCTCTATGCAACACAAGAATCTCATAGACAGGCAACAGTGAGTTCATTGCAATATTTGTGCAGAAGCTTAGACAACAGGGATTTTTAATCTTGAGAAGGGAAAGCTTGGGGGCCTTATTTGACATGTATAAACTCTGATGTGAGACAGTAAAGAAGACAGAGGCAGATTCTTCCCAGTGGTGCCCAGTGATAGGATGCAAAACAATGGGAACAAATTCAATACACATGAAATTCTACTTAAACCTTAAAAAACCCCACCAATTCCTCTACGTTACAGTACTCAAATCCTGGAATGAGTTGCCCACACAGGTGGTGCAGTCTGCATCCATAGGATTCAAAATCCTGAGTTCAAGACAAGACTGAATATATTGTTCCAATTGACACTACTTTGTGCAGGAAGGTGGACTAGATGATCTCCGGAGGTCCCTTCCCACAACTATACTATGATAATGTTCAGGGTATGTACTGCCAATTTTGCAAACTTTCACGAAGCTCAAGGAAGACAATAAGATTTCTTACATTAATTTTTAAAGCATTTTTAAAAACAGATTTGACAAGATAAGAACAAATAAAATTTTAAAAGTCCCTGGGTACTCAATTAGAAACATTTCTATCTGGAAATGGATGGAAGGACTACAACTCCTTCTGCAGCATGAAGAATGAAGATTAGACACTGGATGTACTGCGAGACAAGATTACCACAAAGGATTTTGAAAAAGAGAAGATAGATTTACATTTCTCTCTCCTTCATTCACACTAGCCTACAAAACATGATGGCAGGAGCAGAATATAGTATTGTAAAGAAGACTGAGGTACAATGTTTACTCAGGCTCTAACTGAAGCTCTGTTTGTGTAGAGGCCTTTCTTTCACACTGTGGCTAACTGCAGCAGTTTGGCAAAAATGATTTGTTAAATAGCCATTGTTGAATCAACCACTGAAATCTGTGCTCTGTGTAAACAGAAGTTCTGATGAATGGCTGCAGGGAATTACAGTGTTAACTCAGCACCCCTTAAGTGACATTATTTTCAGTCCAATATTCTGTGATGTTCTATGTTGGTCCAAATCTAAATGTGTTGAAGTAAAGGTTTAGCAACTTCAATGAGTGAGGGATCAAAAAAAAAATTATTAAAGTATTCTGTAACTAACTGGGTATTAGGAAAATGAAATTCACAAACACTCAAACTTGAAAAAGGGTGTCCATGGCTGTGGGACTCTTTGGACATCTTCATAACTCATCTGGACAACGTCTTGAGCAATGTGATCTAACATCAAATGGCATCAGACTTGGAAGCTGCCTCTGCTTGAAGCAGGGCATTGGACCAAATGATTTATAGGGGTCTCCAACCACCTAAACTATTCTGTGACTGGGATTCATAAATCCTAGACCTAATTTCTTATTTGTATAAAAGCTCAGTATCTGACAGGATTTAGCCTTTTCAGAATTATTCAACTTCAATTCTCCCTCTAGGATTTTTGTTTTCTCTGTACAATCTATTGTTGCCAAGGCAAACTAGAAATCCAGATAAATATTTCTGTCAATAACATGAAAGTGTGTGGCTTATAAGACTTCCTTTGAGAATCACCTTTAGTTTATTGTGAAGATTTTTACATGGCAATCTTTCCTATGCAGATGGGTAGACACAGACTTAAACCTATTACACTGCCTTCTAGGTACTGCTCTTGTTAATATAAACCAATACTTTTGTAAGACTTTCGGGTTTTTTGAGGTTTTTTTGGATTTAAATTTTTTCTTTGACTGAATAATTTTAGGTTTTTAGTTAAAAAGAGGAAAAATCTAGAAATTACAAAAACGTCTTGAAATCACAAATATTGATGTGCCATTTTATGACTAGTTTTCATTTTATTCTGAAGTAAATATTCCTTTGATAAAATACAACTTACTATTTTCTGTAAAAGTGCAACCCTTTCTATATACTGGTGTAAAGCAGTAACTTTCTTTCCATTATATGTGAGGTATGCTTACATTTCAATTATACTTCTTTAAACATAAATTATGTAACAGTAGTGTCTGAACATCTATTTGACATTGATTGTAGCAAGTATATTATAAAAAGACTCAGTTCCACGGAAAGATCTGTTATTTTGCTAAACTAACTTCCTTTAAGAGCCTCAGTTGAACAAAGACAGAGAATTGTGAGCAATATAATAATTAGCACAGTCTTGAATCTATGTATTACAAGGGAGTAAAACTGCATTAAATCCAGAGTAAATTAGGAGAAGAGACTTAGAGATATTTCTTTAAGAGAAGAAACTTTATTTTTAGGCTTCTATAACTTTCCTGAAAATAAGAGAGAATAAAATTAATCTGAAAATTTAACTCCATAATAATATCTCTTTTCAAGACCTAAGAAGTCCTAATAATATCATAGGCTGAACATCTTACAATTGACACTGCAGTCCTTTCCTAGTAAAATCTAATTTTCAAAACCAGTTTCTTATTTTGATCCTCTACTTATGCTATATGTGCCCATGATCATTTTACAGCACATCTGAATAAAATCCACATGGTCTATAAATAAGAAGAAACTAATCTGAGTTTGGTACATATCTGAACTTGTACCACTACATGTGAAACTTCTCCTGTAATTAAAGTAAGAACCAAACCCCAAGATTTAGCTGCATGGTAGTTCTGTATTCATAGCAACCTTGTTTACCAGGATGGGTTTGGTCAACTGAAGTCTCTTATTTCTGTTTCCTTGCTGAATATCTACCAAAGAGAAAAAGGAGAATGTCTAACTCATACAGATACCCCTTTCTGTTTCTGAACCAAAACAAATACATTATAATGACACAATAATTTCTGTCTTCCTAATTCATCTTATTCTGGGAGTTTATACATTAATTATTATGAGTAATCACTGAGCTTTTCTCCCTTGAATTTTAAGGAAAGTTTTAAGAATGTAAGAAGTGCCTCAAAGGAACACATTTTTCCTCAAAAATATTACCCCAGTATCAGCATTATAATCTCCTAGAAGATAAATCTTCTTCCTTAGAGAGCCTATAACATATATTGCATTTTGTATGGTTTCTAGGTAGAATTCATCTTGGCATTTTTTATTTTGAGTCTGAACGTGAAAAGTAAAACCTGTCTTTTTACTTTAAGGTTGAGATAATGCCATTTCCCATTCCTAGGTGATATAGCAAAAATGAGCTAGGAGCTGGTATTATCTTTCATTCGGCTAGTCTTCATTCACCAACCCAGAATTTATAATTTTCACATTCAACAAGATTTGTCATACTCATAGCATGCATTCTGTGCTATAAGAAGTGTTCCGAAAAAGTACAAGGCTTGTAATTTTTCTACACTGTAAGTGGGAAAAAAAAATCACAGATGCTAACTGAATTCTAGAAGGGTAAATTGCTCCTGTTGACCTTAATTTCTCTTACAGTCTAATTTGAACACAGGATATCTTTTCATTCTCCAGTCTTATTTTGTCTATCAGTACACTTAACACGCACAGAGAGGAAAACTTTAAATGACCTAATAAGTTCTAAAATCTACTTCTTCAGCTTGTGCATCTTACCTGTGTGGAGCATTATAAACAACAGATCCCAAGGCTCCCACTTTATTACTGTGTGTATCTCTATCATGCCTTCTCAGCCTTTCTGACAATAGCATAGCAACTCTAATCTAATAGTCGTAGAAGCTGATGAGAATTTCTAAAAAAGAGTAAGCTGTAGCTGTACATTTCAACCTCACCTTTCTAAACTGACTCTCAGGACTAAAATATTGTTTGTTTTTTCAAGATTTATTGACAGCTCTAAAAGAAGCTGCCACTTCACCTAAACCCTTGCTATTAGTCTCTTCAATCATTTAAAAACAAATTATGCTATGCTAAATCCACTTGCAATTCCTCTGCATGCTGTTAAGAAAAGCACATTAAAGGTTAGGAAAGCAACTGTTAACTGGTCTTTCTGCCCATATCTGCTTGGCTCCATAAAAAAGACCTCTCTGTAGATGCAAGAGTTGAAGACCACAGTAAAAACCTAGCCCTTTAGGAATTAAAGTATAAGTAGAACTTCTTACCAATCTTTCAAAAAATTCAAACTTTTTAGAATAGGCTTATAATTCCTGTAACAAAATCTTACTAACAGTAAAACATAGACAAGTGGTAAACAAAACATACTTTGTACATAATCTGACCAGCCCTTTTCAAAATCACAGAGACTAGATCAAAAGAAAATGCAAATGAAAAAGACCTATAAAGAAACCATAAATAACGCTGAGTACAGAACGAAAGTACAGGGTACTGAATGAAAAGCCACATGAAAATAAAAATAAAAAAGGGTAAAGAGAGGGTTTGAAGCTTTTGATCACAGCATTTTCCTCATATGCATGTAAGCCATAACTAGATATCTTAGATATATTTTATATATATATCTAGATATTGTAAGTAGATAGGCATCATATCGAATAATACAAGGTAAGCTTATGTTCTAAATTGAAAGATACAGGAGTAAAATTGTGAGCACCAAAAAACACATCTGAAATGTTAGAAACAATTTGAAATTTTAGCTGTAGAAGCAGCTTTATTCTCAGACAAGGAAATCTAACTGTGGGCTCAGAATGACTTCCAACAGTTCATATTAAATTTCCAGCAAATTACTGCTGTTCTACTCAAAGAGCCTGATGACTCAAAAGAAAAAAATATCAGAAAATGAACATGAAACAGTGAACTTACTCCTTAGAAGAGATAGGTTTAAGACAAGTTAGAAGTGGAAAGCTTTCCTGGTTCACATTCTATTCATTATTCAAGGACTATACATAGCAGTAATACTCATATTTTCAAGTATATTGGACAGCTTCTTCAGACTGATGCAGTTCCATGCATCAGCAATACAACACCAAACAGCTGACTCTAGTGCTGCTTTCTCATTTATCAAAAGCAACCATAGATCGAAGGCAGCTTTCTGAGGTAAATACACAAATAACTAAAAACTGCTTCAATTTCAAGCTGTTCCTGACTCATACTCTGTCAAACAAAAAAAGTGTTTTATTTGCTTTATGTTCACTTTGGAAAGTAGGATAAAATTCAGCTACTTAATTAAATAGAAGAGTTAGAGTCATGTCTCCCAAACAAACATAAGGTTTGTTCCATGTTGGAATGGACAATCAAACCAGGTAATACAATCAACATAATAAATTGAAGTCATGACACAAGTCTTTCAAATTTCCAGCTCTCTGACAGAATAATTTCAAACAGTAGATAAAAATGAGCATTACATATACAGATAATCGATATCTGCATTCTTTATAAAACCATTATCAGCACACCATCAGAATCCTCCTGCCTACCTGTGCTGGTTTGGGTTGGGGTAAAGGTAATTTGTTCTCCAGGGGCTGGTATTGGGCTGTGTTTTAGATTTGTGCTGAAGACAGGGTTGATAATAAAGAGATTTTTTTTTTATTGCTGAGCAGGGCTTACACAGAGCCAAGGCCTTTTCTGCTCCGGGCTAGGGAGGACACTGGGGGTGCATGGGAGACTGGGGGGTGACACAGCTGGGGTGGGTGACCCAAACTGACCAAAGGGATATTCCAGACCATATGGCATCATGCTCAGTATATAAAGTCGGGGGCAGGGGAGAGAAGGACGAAGTGGGGAACATTTAGAATGATGGTGCTTCACTTTCCAAGTCACCATTACACGTGACAGGGCCATGTTCTCCTGGAGATTGCTGAACACCTGCCTGCCTGTGGGAAGCAGTGAATTTGCTTTGCTTTGCTTGTGTTCATGGCTTTTGCTTTCCCTATTAAATTGTTTTTATCTCAGCCCACAAGTTTTCCAGCTTCTACCCTTCTGATTCTCCCCCAGTGAGTGGCTGCGTGGGGCTTGGCAGCTGTCTGGGGTTAATCCATGACACGACTCAATTGTATTTAGGTAACTGTATTTCTAGTAACATTCCCTATCTTAAAAATCACTGCAATAATCTTAAATAGCCTTTTGTTACACTTTCTTTTCCTCACGTATTAACTTATTTCTAGTGGTACAGTTATCCCAGAAAGAGTTTGACATTCTGCAATGGAAAGAATAAACAAAAGCATTTACCAGTAATTCCACCCACATTTACTAAAATTAGACGGGAATAATCTCTGAAGAAAAGAATCTCTTTCCTTTGAATGCATGTCAAATATGCTCATCTGCATTTATTCACAGCATATATTCAGTGTTAACCACCAGAATTTCTGGCTTATTTACTACACTGGTATCAATATCCCTCTATGAAAGAAAAAGTAACACAGAAAAAGAAAAATTATGTTAAAAAGCATCCATTGATACAATACTACTTGCATGCCATTCCCCTGCCCTCCTCCCTAAGGTTTGTTTGTTACTAAAAACGAACTTTATTAACTGATCACTAAAAGGTTTGGGACAATAAATTTTTAGTCTAAGCTCATGGTGCAATATTAACACAATATATTATTTTCATGACCAATACCTTTGTCAGCTATCTGAAGAGCCATCCATGCAAATGGATATCAACTGGCAGAATTTACCGTAAACACAGCCCACAGTGCTTAAGCTATCGAAGTTATTCTAGTGCATAAAGAATTCCAAAGTTCTGTACAACTTCCAATGGGCCAACATAGTCTTTACAGATGTCACACAAACCATCTCAGTTGGTATTCAGCGTGCAGTCCCCTGAAAATAATGAGTTTAAGGCAAACTCTCAGTCACAGCAAAAGGGCAAAGAAAACCAAAGTAAGAAAGGGAAGGAATAACATTTGGGGAAAAGTACTCCCATCCTTTACCAAAAAGCAGCTAAAGTGAGTCATGAACATCTCAAATGACTTATCAAGTACTAAGGTCTAGTTAGAACCTTTTTCAGCTCATGGGTTTTACAGGTGTGGGACACCAAAAGCTGCCACGTTCCAATTGTTCATTTAAAAAGACCAAAACCAACTTCTTCATTTAATAAGGAAGTAAGATGAGACACTGAAGAAGGCTTTACTTAAGGCCCTCAGAATTTGCAATAAATATGTAAGATACAAGGATCTATTTATTAATTTTATTGATCTATCTACCCTCAACATATCGTTCTCAAATGGGGGGGACAGTTTAAGTGATCAAAGCATAAGTGTACTTATCTGCAATAAGAGTTGATTTTTATATACCAGTATACATCTAACGATTTATCACAAACTCATGGTGGAAGTATTTTCTTGCAATACAACAAGCATGCAGGGTTCAAAAGAATTTACAAGTAACCCTTAAAATACATCTAAGTTGGGTTTACATGCTGATAAAAAGAAAAAGAAATAGACATACTCTTGGGTTAAAACTTGTAATAAAGAAGCAGGTTGATTTTTAGTAGCTATCATTCTTTTCTCCATTGATTTAGTGACTATCAATTACTGCAGTTGGAAAAAACAAAAATAAAATTAAATCTTACCCTGAATCTAACTAATATAACTAACTTCTAGTTCCCAAAATGGCAGAGAAATGGGTATCCTAATCCTGAGCTTTGAAATGAAATTGCTTAAAAGAGATTAACTGTTTATAACAGAAGAATTTTGGTGCGAGCAGCAATCAGGCAATGACTCATGTTTTGCTATTTAATATGGACATAAATCCTCCCCCTCAAAAAGCTCAGTTACAATTTCAGCAGTGAAAATGGCATCTTTTCTGTTTCTCCCTTTAAAGACTGGATTTTTATCTCCAAGCCTGCCCAACAATGTAAGCAACATTTTCATGTAAAGACGTGTATTAAAGCAGATGCCTTTCACATTTCTCTTTTACTTATGTTTATTCTGCCAGAAATAATACAGTCCACCCCTACTTACAACAAAAATAAAATTTGCATGTTTAAAGCATTTTCTTTCTGTCCCTAGTTGAGCCTTCTCAATATACTCTTGGTAACAGAAGTCACCAAGCAATTTCACTAAAGAGTAGGGGGAAAAAAGCCAGCACACTTCTTCAGAAAATCTGACCACAAGCTGGTCAGCTGCACTTCTCATGCAGCGTAGACAAACAGTAAATCATCCCAATTTGGGGGCATACACTACTGCAAGCAAAATGCAATGGTATTATTGAGTGCAACATCACTTCTGCTATGCAGCTCTGTTAATATCAATTGTGTTACCAAATGCTTTGATCCACCTTGAATCCAACTTTCCTGTCTACTCCAACTGGTAAAGAGAAATGCTTTGGAATTAAACAAGCAGCTTTGAATAACCTTTATTTAATGTAGCATTAACTGGCGGCTCCAGTGATTGATGTTCTTTGTTATTCAACAATAGCTATGGAGAGGCAGCAGGGCTGGGGAGAGGGAGAAGCTAGTTGATACCTACCCAAATTAATTTACTGGTTTTACTTCAAAAAATGTGTAATTTTTACTAGTGGCATAATTGACAATTTGGACACAAAGCTACTCCAATACACAAACAAAAAAAAACCCCAAGTCCTCCAAGATTTTCTGTTTATACCTTTTCTCTGGGACTGTCACATAAAATCCTGTGGAAACTTATGTAATTTTATTTAAAGTTACATTGCTTTGCCATTTAAAAACTAAAACCAAATGATATAATTCTGATTTAGGATAGACTGGGGAAAGAAAAAAAAAGATTTTTATTTTCTTTTTCCCCACAATCAAACAGGAGATTTAACTATAAAAACTTATGAGAAAAATGCCCCAGGAAAAAAATGCTGTATTGGTCTATTTACAAAGTTAGAAGTATTCTCTTAAATTGGATGATTCTTGAAAAATGGATAAGGACAAGAAGAATGCATAAATTACTTTTTCCCTATTAGAAAGGATGTAAGACTATGCTCTTTGAGACTGCAGCCTTTCTTTACCATTATACATTACATCAGCTTAGCAATGTGGGTCACCTTCATTTATATATCTTACAAACATTGTCAGTTTAAAAAAAAAACCTCAAGTCCTACAACAAACCTCTGTTACTATAATCAGCTTGGACTCACAAACACTTAAAATGATGCAATTCCATTCATGCCAGTTCATCTGTCTCTGCTTACACACTGCCTAAATCTGACTTTCTTATAGTAAATTCAAGAACAAGTGGAAGAACATGAAAGTAGGCAGTACATAGAAACACTGAGGCTAAGTTAACCCCGTAACATGTTTCCATAAACAAACCAACTGCAATTTTGGAATTATGCAATGACTAAAAAGTATTGCCTATGTGCAGTCTGTTAGGAAAGGTAATATACAAGGGATAGATGGGCAAGACGTTTCCAACAACAGTTAATGAGTTCAGTAAAGCATGGCAATTACCCTTGATCCTGCTCTGAATTGATATGACTGACAAGGAATGACTCAGCTACTCTGTACATGGGAGTTGTACACGTTCTCAGAACCCACAGTCAAGTAACATGGAATCAACAAAACTGCTGCTGGAACAACCGCTACCAAGATACAGGGACATATCCAGAGCCTGAGATTTATATTTCCTAACATTAACCCTTCATAGGGTAATGCTTTGCTAAGAGAAACATGCAGTTAACATTTATTTGAATGTAAAAGAAGCTAAATATAATAATTTAAATAATAATACCTGCATCATCAGGAGTCCATTCAAATAATAACATGGATGTGAAACATCTGGTACTTTCTGCTTGAGGCTGCAGCAAAAAAAGCCTCAGACAGATGTATGCAGGAGATCTAGCAGAAGTTTTCAAGGGGTTCTTTGTTCCTTTCTTCATTCTGTTTAATTATTACTCTTAAACCAGAAAGACATTTTTCTTCCATGTAACAGGGTGGATAGGTCATAGGGAATTAGCATTCAGAGGCAAAGATTCCATCTTGTCAAACAGCGTCTCCATGAGACAGCAAGTCTATTCATGGAGAGAGGAGCAACTTCATACTGCAGTGAAAGTGATGGCTGTGTAAAACTGGTTTTAACAGACACAGGCCTAGGAATTAGGAGAGCCTTGGTTTTCAAAGCCTGCAAAGGATACTGTCACTGTTCAGACTGCAAAGACACATCCACAACCTGTTCTAGGAAGATAAAGACACTTTGAGGGGGAAGAAGAGGAGAATCGAGATATAAGAATGCCAGTGACACATTAATTCTCAAAGGGTGAATTTCAAGAACAACTCAGTTATGAACAATTCCCATCCATGTGCTTTTGTATTATTGGTCTTTTTTAAAAAATCTTTGCCTGAGGACATAACTGTCTTTGGCTAGAGATGCCACTTCTGGCCTCAGTTTTTTGAATCTGAAGCGACCTTCTTATTCAGGTACAGAGTCCTATAATTGTGTATAATTAAAACAGTTGGTTCTTTAGCTGTAATATGGGTTTTGCCAGCTGTAACAATATATCTGAATAGCTTAGGTCATAATGTGCACCAGCCTGATGATCTTTAGCGATTCTTATCAGAACTCTCAGGAATTAGTTAAGGTTACTGAGACAGAAACAGTGCTAAATTGAGAAAGAGGGGCCTGAGAAGCAGAATACCAAGAATGCGAGAATTAGATAAAGGAGGCACAATGAAGTGATGGACTGTAACCAACCATATTTTCTGAAGAGTAATGCTGGACGCGTGGACAAGAGAGAGGGACCAAACAAATAATGCGTGAACACGTGAACGGTAGTCTTAGAATGTCTAAAGATAGCTTAATGTAAACAATAAATGGCTTCTGCTCAATCATAGTGCTTGGAAGTCCAGAGGTCCTGACCTCCCGCAGCCGGTCTATGTCTATAGAAGCCCTTGCTATAGAAATCACTTCAATTTCCTTTTCTGTTTGTCCTCAAGAACTAAAGATAACTTCTCTTATACAAAAACCTGCCTCTAAAAGATTAAATAATATGTTCCTAGCAATGTTTGAGAACTTCTCAATGAATAATGTAGACCTCCTTGAGTCACTTAGTCTCAAGGACTGTCTACATTCTCATTCTGTTTTCACTGTTAAAAAAATTCTGTTTAAGTAATTAAATGATCCTGGTTTTGTTTCCTGCGACATAAAGCTTTGGGCTCCAAGGCTAGACAAAATCCAGGGTAACTCAGTGTTGGCATTTAGAGTACCAGCTGGTGGAACAAGGACAAAAACCATGAATATTACTAAAGTTAACTCTAAAAATAGCTAAATGAACTATTATACAAGTTTACCCCAGAGAGCAGGATTAATTTTAAATCTCAACAAAGCTATTTCTTGTCTCATTCCAAATTCTTCTGTCATAGCATATCTGCTAAGGCACAGATACAGGCCCAAGACTGCAGGCCTAGTTCCTGAAGTTCTAAAATTATAATCAGAATTTCACTTCAGTAAAACAACATCCCTTCACATAAAGTCTACAGTGTAGCAATATGAACCAATATACAATGGAGTTCTATCTACCTTGCTTTGCAGAGATTCAAAAAAGCTTTTAAACAGCTCTGAATGCAAAAATACAGGGTGTATCAGCATATCAGCACTAAGAGTCACTCTTCTGAAGAGTCTCAGAGTACTCAGATTTTTTGGGACAGGTAGTGGTGCATGCTACTAAACTGCTTTTAGGGAACAAGTAGTTGAATCAATACTAACTGCTGTTTCTTCTTTGTGCTAGCAACATATGGAGTCAGAGTGCAAGGCCACAGAAGCATCACATCATGACATGTAAAGGGCTTCCTATGCCGACAACGAAGTTGTACTCAAAACACCAGAAGGAATTTGCAAGAAAAATTCATTCAGTAAATAAGGAATTGGTTGGATGTTTACATTTAGAGGATGGTGGTCATTGGCTCAGAGTCTCGATAGACATCAGCGATGAGTGATGTCCCTGAGAGGTCTGTACTGGGACCAGTGTGATTTAGTGTCTTCATTAATGATACAGACGAAAGGATTGAGTGCACCCTCAGCGAGTCTGCCACCAACACCAAGATGAGCATTGCAGGAACATCATGAGGTTTAACAAGACCAAGTGCAAGGTACTGCACCTGCGTCGGGGCAATCCCTGGTATCAACACAGGCCAGGGGATGAACAGATCAGAGCAGCCCAGCTGGGAAGGATTTGGGCGTGTTTGTGGGAGAGAGGCTGGACATGAGCTGGCTACAAGCACTGTGCAATAGCCCAGAAAGCCAATTGTATCCTGGGCTTCATCCAAAGCAGCGTGGCCAGCAAGGCAATGCGACTCTGTCCCTCTACCCTCCCAAGAGACCCCCAACCTGGAGTGCTGGGTCAGGGTTCCTCAGCAGAGAAAGGACATCATGTTTGAAGAAGTCCAGAGGAGGGTCACAAAGACAAATAGAGGGGTGGAGCACCTCCCCTGTGAGCAAAAGCTGAGAGAATTGGGGTTGTTCAGCTTGGAGAAGCGAGCAGCCTCTTACAGAAGCCTTATAGTACCTAAAGGGGTCTTACAGGAAAGCTGAAAAAAGTTTTCTTACAAGGGCATGTAATAATAGGACAAACAGAAATGGTTTCAAACTGAGAATAGGTTTAAATTGAGTATTAGGAAGAAGTTCTTTACCGTGAGAGTGGAGAGGCACTGGAAGAGGTTGTCCAGAGTTTCCAGTCCTGGAAGCATCCACAGCCAAGTTGGATGAGGCCTTGAGCAAAGTGGCCTAGTTGAAGGTATCTCTGCCCATGGCAGCGGGTTGGAATTAGATGACCTTTGATCCCTTCTGACCCCAGCCATCCAACGACTCTATAAAAACTGACTTGAGATTTGTGTTTCAGTCACTAGCACACAACAGTCATAATTTTACAGGGTACCATCACGTGAAAGCATATTCAGACTAGCCCTAAATGGACGGCTTGATCTACTCTTTGAAGGGTCTGTACCTTTGTAATATTCTAACACAAAATATTATATTTTCCCATCTTCATCTTCTTGGAGTTTCTACTGGATGCATTTCCAGGTCCTGACAAAAACTAGCCTGATATTATCATCTCTTGCCAAATCAGGCAAATGATAAAATTTGAATTAGTAATATTGAGCAAGCATGAGGAAAAAAGCTCCTTATGAGCACAAAATGTTTTTATAAACACTTGGAACTTTCTAAGGAGATAATATAAGGAAGAATTATTATATTTATACATTAATTATGTGACATCTAAAATGAACGGTGCAACTGTTTATTTATTAAATGCCAATGCTCACCCAAACAAAAATGAAAGAAACTCACTCTCCTGCTGGGCAACATGCTATTTATGTATGGGATCCATCATGTAGAAAGAAAGAAATATGGGAAATATTTAGCTGGATATTCCTATGTCGAACGTTTCTAGAAAGGGATGAAAAGGTTTTCCCAGGACAACAGAACAATTTTTAGAAGTTAAGAAAACCTGCAGATTTTTCAAATGTGTTTGATATTCAAAAATATATCTACACAGCCACCTAGTTTCTCCTTATTATGTCATGAGCAAAGATGTTCTG
Organism: Donacobius atricapilla; assembly: GCA_013397315.1. Lineage (NCBI taxonomy): Eukaryota > Metazoa > Chordata > Aves > Passeriformes > Mimidae > Donacobius > Donacobius atricapilla. The sequence goes on along the minus strand of WBMY01014673.1, from coordinate 453,993 downwards.
AAATACAAATGATAACACATAAGGAAGAGGTACCTGGTCTCACCCATCACAGCTCAGGCAGACTTCCAAATCTCACGCAGACCTGATCTCCCTTTTATGACCAGGTGAACCAAGTAGGGGTGGTGTATGGTGTGCCTATAGGGTACATGGACTTCAGCAAAGCCTTTGACACTGTTTCCCACATCTTTCTCCAGGAGAAGCTTACCGCTTGGATGGGTGTACTGTTGGCTGGGTTAAAAACTGGCTGGAAGGCTGGATGCAGAGAGGGGTGGTGAATGGTGCTGCACACAGTAGGCAGACGGTCACAAGGGGTGTTCCCCAGGGCTTAGTATTGGAGACAGCCCTGTTTGATATCTTCATAAATGATCTGACAAGGGGATCAAGGGCACCCTTGGTCAGTTTGCAGGTGACACCAAGTTCAGTAAGAATGTCACTATCCTGGAGAGTAAGTAGGTTCTGCAGGGAGATCCGGACAGGCTGGATCCATGAGCTGAGGCTAGTGGTATGACGTTCAGCAAGTCCAAGTGTCAGGTTCCCCACTGGGGTCACTCACAACAACCCCACACAGCACTACCGGCTGGGGGCAGAGTGGCTAGAAAGCTGCCTGGTGGAAAAGGACCTGGGGGTGCCATTTGACAGCAGCTGAACATGAGCTGCATGTGCCCCGTGGCCAAGCAGGCCAATGGCTTCCTGGCCTGTGTCAGCAACAGTGTGGCCAGCAGGAGCAGGGCAGGGATTGTCCCTCTGTACTCAGCACTGGTGAGGTCACACCTCAAATCCTCAGCTCAGTTCTGGGCTCCTCATGACAAAAAAGACACTGAGGGGCTGGAGCATTGCAGGCAACAAAGCTGGGAACGGTCTAGAGCACAAGTGTTGCGAGGAGCAGCTAAGGGTGTTTAGCCTGGAGAAGAGGAGGCTCAGGGGAGACCTTATTACTCTCCACAGCCACCTGAAAGGGATTTGCAGCCAGGTCGGGATCAGCCCCTGCTCTCAGGCAACAAGTGACAGGAGGAGAGGAAATGGCCTCAAGCTCTGTCAGGGGAAGTTCAAGTTGAAGATCAGGAAGAATTTCTTCGCTGAAGGGGTAGTAAAGGCTACCCAGGGCAGTGGTGGATTCTCCATCCCTGGAAGTGTTCAAAAAATGACTGGGCATGGCACTTAGAGTTATAGTTTATTTGACATGGTGGTGTTTATTCAAAGGTTGGACTCAATGACCTTAGAGATCTTTTCCAACTTCAATGATTCTTTAAGTTCATTTTATGTCAAAGGCCTTGTTACATAAACAACAACTGATACTTTCTATTCTCTAGTCATTTCAACTAGTACTTTACTTCACAGATTCAAAGTATACATTCAAAATTAGAGTAACAAGAACTAAATCTGGTTTGCTATTGACAGGAGAGTCATCTACCAGCCATGACTTCTTGTTTATGCTCCCATTTATAGTAGCAAGAGCAGTTGCATTTTGTTCCACACTTCGTTGGAAGCAAGCACCTGAAAAAATTTTTAGAATTTGCATGCATTCCCCAATCTGACCGAGACTGCGTGGCAGCAACAGCATCAGCGCTGGAACACAAAACTTATCAGAAAGATGCAGTCACATAATGAAAGGAAAGCTCCTCTCTGATACCATGAAAGCTTCTTTCAGCTTAACTTGACTGTGAAACCAGACACCAGGAAACCATAACTTCATGAATACCACAAGCCAAAGTCTTAGACATTTCACCCCCTCCCAAGCATTGTCCCCATGCTGCTACTCAATTCCTTTGTGCTGGCACAGTTGTTTTTTTTTTTTTAAGTATACAAAATCCTGGACCAAACAGTTGATCAGTTTTAAAACTAACCATCATTGTCAGGGTTTGCCTCGGGTAGAGTCCCCAGTTTGCTGCGCAGGCAGAAGAACATAGCTCAAACACTAGAACAGGGAGAGGACTGGCACTGCCATCTTCCTGCACTGCAGCCTGAGAAAGAAAACTGAAATGTAGATTCTTCTCTCTCCCTTTTATTTTAATGCTTCTCAATGCACTACATTAACTTTGCTTTGTATATTGACAGCTGGTTCCTCAGCTGCAGTTTCAACTCAGCAAATATGATTACCAGAAGTATTTGCACAAATCTAAATTTGAATAAAAGTATGTGCCTTAGCGATACTTTAGGAGTCTACGGGTACACCTTTTACTTTAAGGTGAAATAATCAATTTTATACTCATTAGTTTATTTGCATAACACATTTAAGGTCAAACAAATAGTTAATCTGTCCAACTAAGTGAATCAGAATGAAACTTCTATAAAACTTAAGTTGCAATTTGAAAAATAAAAGATGGGGGAAATGAAGAAATACTTTTTACATTGATATTTACAGCTTGGCAGGACAGATGGAAGAACTATTTTCCAACAAGCTGAGCATTACAGCTGGATCGCTCAGTATACCATGTATGCATCAGGACCATAAACTGTATAACTGGCAAAGAGCAGCCAGTTTCCATGTTTATGCAACACACCAAAAAATTTTGATACCATGCAGAAAATCAGCACCTAAAGTTACAGGTAAATGACAGCTTTCATCAAAAATCAAATGATTCTGAAGTGATTTGCGTGCACCTACAGAAAAATTAATTTTTTTCCAAAATTAACACCATCACTAAAAATAAAACCAAAAAAAAACCCAAACACAAACTTTTAAATAGTAGTGGTTTTGACATTCACAATCCACAACATATAATGTATTAAAAGGTGTTTAGATTTTGAGAATGCTCTAGCTAATCAAGGATGGCTTTTACAATAAAGTACAACTTTTCTTGTTGTTGCTGTGGTCTTTTTAAGTCATTATAAATTTAGAGGCATTGAATTCTTTCCAATCTAGATAGAATATCTATTGTGTCCTCAAAAAGCATGTTAAACGTTTTAGAAGGAGATTGTGCTGTTTTCTGCACTGATAGATAGAATCTCTCCAAAAACAAAGGTTTTGTTCCCAAAAGGGTAAAAAATTCAATCTTCCACCTTGATAACTCATTATAACCCTGTTATTTTAAGTGAAACACAAATGTCAAGGTCTGGAAGCTTTAACACTAAGCAGACACAAATTTAAAAAAAAAAAAAACTAGCTGAATACAAAATCATACAGTACACACAACAGTAAAAGCCCTAGGGAAATCTATCAGAAAAGTCTTCAGAAAACAAATCACTCCGCAGTGCACATGCCAGTAAGCATCCAGAACCAGATTCTCATCAGGCAAAGAATACCTACTTTGGGCTGTATACCACAAGAGTGAGCTACAGGAAGACAAATTAATACAATAACAGGAATCAAGCATCAGAAAACATGGAAATTAAGATTACAGGGCCAAAGTTCACAGCAGGAATAAAATAATAATAATGTCCCTGAGCTGCTTATTGCCACTGTCCTCGTAGAGGTCCTGATGCCCTGAGGTAGAATGGAAACTATTCAGTTGCTTCAGTGTGTTCTGGCAGCTTCTCTTAATGTGCTGATGGTTTTATGATAAGCCATCAGTCTTGATACTGACTTGGTTGAGACACATAGCTATTTTGCTGTTCTTGTTTTTCTGTTGGCCCAGCATCATGCAAAGCACCAAGAGAATACAACTCTTCAGCGATTCCTGTTAGAGGCTCCAGAAACCACCAAACACAGAAGCTGAAGCTCTAAAACATAGATCTGAGACACCCAAATGCCTTTCCCTACCTAAGTCCCTAAACCCATTTGATTTCAATGAGATGTTCATAAACATCCCTCACAGTCTGGTCTAAGGAAGCCCAGTCCCTCTACCAGAATCAAGGTTAAATGAGATTAAAACAAATTACAGCCCACTTTGTTACCACATTCTTATTAAATTAGAACTTGCTCAGTCTAATTGCAGAATGTTACCTAATTAAAACACAGTATTCTGAGCATCAGCGATTTAAAGCAGAAGTTCACTTCTGGTCAAGTCATATTGAAGTAACCCTAGCCACCAGGAGAGCTACTACATCTCTCCTTTTGCTCGCAGAACTGTTTCTATATCCACATGATGTATCAAATCAAAGAGTCAATTTATCTGAAAATTAATGCAACTAGAAATCAGCAGCTTTAGCTAGATCTTCTTATCAATCTACCTCATTACATAGTTATCTGAAAAAATAGCACTAGCAGAAAAGGGGAGACTGAAAGCAAAGACATCCACTAGAAATAATAATGAGAAAGATTACCTTTTCAGGATTATCAAAATTACAATTATCACTTTAGAATGTAAAACCATATTATGATAGGTAACAACAAAAAAACAATTACAATGAAATCATGTCCCTATGGAACTGAGATCTCACACAAGACCAACGTATCAATGTATTTACCACATGCTAAAAAGATTAGTAGGTATATAATTACATCATTCTTAAGAGTACACAATGAACAGAAATTTACAAAATCTGTGACCATACATCATGGCTAGAAACAGACAAGACACTGTGGAAACACAAAATAATCATGAGATGGTTACAAATACATACCAGATGAGCAAAACAATTAACTTTACAATATCAAGAAGTAAGAGACCATGCCAGAAACTCTACAGTACTAGCGGTAAATGAGAAGCAAAGAACAAAACAAGTAAAAGAGAAGAATAACTGATGAAACTCCGCGAGTTGGGAAATTAATACCTTCTCATATTAATACCTTCTCATGTAGTAAGCAAGAATCAGTCACTAGGGAAACAAAGAAAATCTATCCTCTCCAACTTGGATCTCAAGGTATCCATTTTCAGACTACTATAGTAAAAGACTTTAGGAGCAGAAATCTTCTAAAAACAAGTATCTAGTAAACATACAACAATTCTGCATATAAACAAATCCAAATTCAAGGGTGGGGAGGAGAATTTGGGGGCAGGTTTTAGAAGGAAAGGATGTGAAAACAGAAGAAAGTGGTTGAGTTTTTCTGGTCAGAATGAAAGCCTTTGAAATGTGATGACTCTTTCTGAACTTTCCCAGAAAATCATGAGTAAACATTAGCTTTGCTGTACCATACAAAGGTTTTACTCAGTATTAATCAGCTCCATTGCACTGAACAAGCAACACTGAAGATACTCACCTCAGTAAATTTTAAATATTCAACTTGCAGATTAGGGTGCAATAAGTAAATGACAATACAAAAGACATTGTGATAAAACTAGTATTTTGATGCTATCTGTAGATATTTAAGGTGAGAGATTTGCTTTCTATTAATGTTCTTGTATATTTTTAATGTATATGGAGATAACACCATCTTTTCCAAATAGGTGCCATTAACAACTTGTTTCAATCTCAGCAAAGCTATTTCTATAGACAGGTTTTCAGAAAAGGCAGAGGCTTTTTGGGTAAGATCAAGGAGAGTCCCACATAAGCAACAACCTGAAGGACAGTGAATAATGCATCTGCGTGAGAAAATGAGGCACAGAAAGACTGGACTGACATTCATATCAAACAGCAACAGGCAGGGATATTGTATTAAAATAGATGAAAAATTCCTGACAAGCCAAAAGTACATACTCTTGTACATTATATAAAAGGTACTACTGGGTTACAGGCAGCTTTTCAACTCTGCTTTTACTCCACTCAGTACAAGGACAGCAATATGCTATTCAACAGCAAGAGCTGCAACTGATTATTGTATTAACATATCTGCACAGTGAGACTACCTTACAATAAGCCTATCAGGCAGAGTTGAAGGTACCTTTCAGCAATGAGAACAATGCAGAAGAAAAAGAATGAAAGCTTCATTAAAAGAAAAAGAATGTTATGTCTCAAGAACAGCTGCTTGAGTAGAGAAAATCAGATAAAGATGTCAGGAAAAGGTCAAGGCCAGGTTGAAAAGCAATTGATAAGATGAAAGACATGAAGTGAAACCCTTTGCCATTTAAAAAGGCAAAGAACTAGCTAGGACATATATCCTGGAAATGTGATCTTTAATTGGAAAAAGAGCAAAGAAATGTGCTACCACACTGGAAAAGAAAAAAAAAAATCACCTCTGCTGGTTGTTGTGCAGTAAAACCCAGAATGGATATACATCCTTTCAGTGATGTGTACCACATGCAAAATGTTTCCTCTCAATTTCCCTACAGTCGACAGACTGCTTTGATTATAGCAACTAAGAGCAAAGCAAGTTTTAAAATCATCTATTTAATAAATTTCAGCATAAAAAATACCCAAACCATAAACATACTGAAGTCAGTATCAAAAGCAGCATCAGTGGACAAAAATGATAACTTAAAAATAATGCCATGCACCCCAAAAAGAGAAAACTGTATCACCAATAATATCTATTCTAAATACTGACCACAGGCATAGACTAGAAAAGCACTTAAAATAGCAGAATAAGCAAATTGAGAGGGAGCTGCAGCTGGCTCTCCAATTACCAGGTATTGTTTAAAAATGCATATTCAACTCAAAATCCCCCAGAACATTTGTACTCTCAAAGATGACTTACACAATAGTTAAAAGATCCAGATTTTTAACTACCAAATTTAAGTTATTCAAGTAGCTGCAAATAAATACTTTCAACAAGAAGAAGGAGGTAAAATGAAGAAAACCAGAACAGAGGGAAGTATTAACACCGTATCTTCTAAGTGATTTCTAAGGACTATAGAACTAATCACTCAAGTTTTCTCTTCTGAGAGCCCAAACACACACAGACTGCTACAACAGTTACCAGCCTGTGTTAACTGCCCATGAGTGAATATTTGTTTAGAGTGACTATGAACTCCCTGAATTACTGGTGTTAATAACATCAACATTCAGGGAATCTTGCAAAATCAACTGCAGGGGAAAAGATGATTAAGTACAACTCTGTGCTGGTGAGGAACATTTTCAAAGCTCAGAAATTCTTATATATGTACACAGACTACCCATTATAGGGTGATTTTTTTAAATTACAGTGCCTATATTTATCTTGCCTATATGCTTAACATAGTTGTAGGTGAAAGAACTACTTACAGACAGAAAATTAAAGGAGTGAAGAGTAAAACACTAAAAAGGCTGTATGTAAACACAATGGTCAGCAATGTTTCACAGCAACATTTTAGGAAATACCTGAGTAGATAAACAGCCCTTTCAATATCACTGAGTTCTTCATCAACTGTCAACCTTTCTATTTCTTCTGGCGTCTGTCAAGCGTGAAATAAAGATCATGAGTTCACAATGCCTTACTATTTCCCTGTTTTAATCTTAAAACAACCCCTTTCTCCCCACACACACAGGGATAGCTTCATGAGTAATTAAAACTTATTCATGAAACCTCTAGCCAACATTTCAAACTGAATCAAATAAACCTTTCACAAGGAAAAGATGGAATGTCAGAGAAGTACAGTTTCAAGTCAGAATCTATCACTATTAAACAACTGGTATATAAATTAACCTAAAGATACAAGTTAGTCTGTATGTTCCCATCTTAATATTCTTCTACTGAAAACATTAAATCTCTCCTATACAGAATTCAAGATCGTTTATTCTAAAATGACTGACAACGTTTCATATCCTGGTGCTGTAAAAAAAAAACCCAAAACAAATAAACAAAAACCCCAAACAACTGCCTATTCACTGATTTGTGTATAATTAAAACAGAGATAATTTTAAATGGGTTTTATAGCACCGTTCTTTTTCGAGGTATATACCTTCAGGCTCCTGCGTACTGGCCTCTCTATAATAGTTAGTTCTTGCAGGTCTTCTATGTATCCAAAAAGACTGCTATGACTAAAATCCATTTTGGAGAAGATTACTGGCCGCATGTAACAACTAACGCCTTCGGCAGCCGACGCCGTCCCCGCTGTCACATGGCACCGAGGGCGGCAGGACCGCAGCCCCGGCCGGCAGCAGCCCCGGCCCGGCGCACACTGCGGCAGCGCCCGCCGGCCGCCCCCGCC